>CAJNIZ010000537.1:13732-23751 GCA_905231905.1 Symbiodinium pilosum | reverse complement strand
ACACAACTCATGTAACGTGTCTATAAAGGGACCTCGGAAGTCCAGGTCCTGGCTCTCCCTATCTTCACAGCATCCGAGGGCCTTCGTGGAGCCAAAACTCTCTTGGAGTGCACTGGCTCCTTGGTGGAGATTTGGAGTTCGGTTGCAGGATTTAGGGTCTGGGGTTTAGGGTGTTAAAGTTTGTAGACTTTAGGTTTTGTTGAGGTTTCGGTGCAAGAGGGCTTGGTTGAGTTTGGAGGTCAAACTCTTGAAAGTAAGAGCTTAAGATGTGCAACTAAAGATGTGCAGCTTAGGGAAGCTCACTCTTCCTTAACCCCAAACCCTACGCCCTACCAATCTCAGTGAAAGCTAGCCGTGACTTCCGAAAGTTTTTTTGCGACCTGGACTATTTATGAACCAACAAAAGCCCACTCATATAGATATGGACATTCAATTAATTCGGGATCCCCGGACAGTCCAACCTTGAGGGTCACAGGAGCCTGGTGATGAGTATGCAGGGATTTTCGGGACGAATGCAGGGTTCACAGCACGTCCTGCAGACGCATCAAGGGGAGAAGGTCGCCCCAAGAGTCTTAGAGATCTTATACAGCATGTCAATGTCGATCCTGCCATTGCGTGTAGCAAATTGGACGTAGGTTCTGGTTCCTTGCCTGCTGGTCCGATCTGCTACGGTGGCACGCTCTTGACCGAGACGTTCTCCATCCACGTCATCAGCCATGATGGGGAGGTTGGTGTGAGAGCATGCTACAGAGCAACCTTAGTCTAATCTTCACAAACGAAGCCATACCCGGAGGGATAGGAAGACTTGGTAAGTATACTTACCCTAAGGGTCCAAGTACCTAACAATCATATACTTACCCAAAACCTGCACCATAATTACTATTACCCTAAACCCAGGCACCAAATTATTGGGTGCTTGGACCCTCTGGGCTATAAAGCCCTACAGGCACAGCAACCCCAGTTATCACTGCTTTCCGCAAACTTCCATCCCTTAGAGTAGCCTTCTCAGAAGGTCTTCACATGAGCTATAGTCTAAACTCCTGAAATCAGGCTTTATAGGAGATTATATAGGGAAGTATGATCGGGGCTATTAAAGGGGAGATTAGGAGTTTTGGACTATAACTCCTGTTCTGAAGCTGACGAGTACGGTGCTCAAGCACAAGCCCGGTACGCGCCCATAAGAAGAGCGAGGTGCTCTCCTGGTATCCTTGTGACCCCCAAGCTAGGGTTTAGGGTTTAGGGGTCGGAAGCCCAAGCTATCTGTAAAGTAAACAAACATAGGAGTGTTTCAGCACTACCCCTTTTGAATCTTCATATTTGTGGAATCTTGTAATTCCCTCTAATTCCCTCGCAATCACCACACAGATCCCGCAGGTCCCTAGGTGGCCCCTATGTTGAGAAAATCCTACTCCCTGAGCATGCTCTTCATAATTGCCTGCTTATGACCCCTATAAACTAGAAATGGTCCCTAGTAAAAGGAAGTTTCAGGCGGGTAGCTTCCCCCATTTAAGCCTTGTCTAGCTCGTATACGCCGTATACGCTTGATATCAGCCTTATATGAGGGTACCCACTGGTAACGAACCACCTGGAAACACCCCTAACCTAGGGGTACCCCCATTTTGACAAGCCCGAACCCTAAACCCTAAACTCTAAACCCAAGACCGTAAACCCTAAACCTCAAACCCTAAACCCCAAACCCTAAACCCTAAACCCTAACCCTAATCCCTTTTGCAGGTTGGTGTTGTGGATATGAAGGCAGTCGGCCCTATGGCCGGTGAGTGCGATGGCGCCAACTTCCAGAACAACGACAACGCCACTTTGGATGTTGGGCCTAGGGGACCCAGGGTTTAGGGTTTAGGGATCCCAAAAGGGTGGTGATTATTTGGGTGTGGCATGGACAGATTATAAGTCTTAAGCTGGTGATTATATTTTTGGATCGTTTGTGGGTGTGTGGGATTTGTTGCGCTGGGTTCATCTAGAGCTTTGGGTTTTCTGATTCTGGAGATACTAACTTTCCACGTTACTGTAGTCTTCATAGCCTGGCAGCGTAGCATGAAGTATATAGAGCCGTATGGTAAAGGGTTCCCCATAGAGGGACCAACCATACTAAGGGATCTGGTGGGACGTTACCAGACATGTGCGGGGCTTGACTTACTACACGCGGAGCTGTTGCTGCGGTTTTGTGCAGATTGTACAGGAATGATGCGTGGGGCACATTTGCGTCACAGCATGCCATGTGGTCATGATGTGGGCATTTGCGATTAGGTCGTATGTGGAGTGGTCGGCACTAATTAATTGCAGGGATGCCATACATGCGGATAGTAGTTCCTTGGGTTTCCCCCCCAAACGATCCTAATCCTCCAGCAAGCAAGAGGTGCTCAAAATCGGGACCCCAAGCATTTTCTAGGGGTCAGAGAACTGAATATGATCCCCCTAAAGTAGAAAAGTATGGGTATATGGGGATCTTATTATAATCTACCCAAAGCCATAGTCTATCTACTTAAGGGGGTCCATAGCCCTAAACCCTAAACACTATATAACCCCTAGGGAGCTTGGGCCAGCAGTTGTAAAAACAACAGTGCTGGATTTTTTAGGATAATGGAAAATCAGATGAAAACTACTATAGCACAATGGGGTTATATTTGGGATCATACGGAGGACCTGCAGTTCAAAAAGTGTCGTCCCATTTATGGTTGCGATGGGTCTCTCATCATTAGATTTCGAAAGTTTTGCTGTCCATAGATGAAAGTCGTAGAAATCTTGATTTCTGGACCCGGTTGCAAAGAACAGTTATCACTCCATTCCATAGTTGGGCTGTGGACATTGTGGGGGCCCCTTCGAACCCCTTCCCAAAGATAAGCCTCCCACCCCCGTTATCGATACATCAAGATCGTATCATGCTATCATGTTTATTTTGGGGTCATTCGGAGGTACTTAAGGGAATCTCTTGACCCTTCTCTTCTGAAGATTTACGGAGATCATAGCTGGCTAGGTCGGCCTTTCGGACAGCACGTCTCCACCCCAAAGTCGCGGCTACTGCTATCTCTTGAGGAGTATAGAGATTGCTTAACCCTGAAGTATGTAGAACAAGACCTTTTTTGGCTCTTTTTTTTGTTGGGTTTTGGGCCAATTTCTGACCCACAGATGCAACAAAAGTGATCCCTTCTCATGATGCCTATTACGGTAGATCAGCCCACTGTCCTCGATGAAAGCCGGGCACAAAGTTGTTGGCCCCCAACTCCGATATGAACAAGTTCCCGAAACCCTAGGCGCAATGTAGTTCCTTTTTGGGCGGTACATGCTGGTCCCTTCCCAAAACAAGAAACACAAACCTCAAAAAAGGACTACATAGGAGCCCTTGGGTAAGCCATGGAACGAAGGTGATCACAGTCGACAATGATCACGGGTGTGGGTTGGCAAGCTACGAGTACACGGCGGAGTATTGCCCTGACCAGGACAGAGGGTCGGGTTTTGGTTTCAGGGCTTCGGCCAGACCCTAAGCTGTTTAAGGTTTAGGGTTTAGGGGCTCCCGCTTGTAAAAGCACTATGTCTGAAGCATTGTCAACTTGTGGAATTGGGGGGGGAAATTTCTGGAAAGATTCAGGGCCCAATTCATTCTCTATTCGCGCCAGCCTTTTCTAATTGATTGTTTTTTCAGGAATGAGAAAATCGAGGAGGCCTTTGATTAGTCGACCTGGATAACTCGAGCCAGGCAACTGCTAAGTGGAATTTCTTTAGCTACTTACGTAGATTCAGTGAGAAGGACTTAAATCAGTAAACGGTTCGGAAAACGGAAATACCCAATTCCAAGCCGAAACACAAACGACTTGGAAAAGCAATGTCACTAGAAATCCGTAGTCCCTGTTTTAGGGTTTAGGGTGTAAGCCTCCCTACTTGCCGTGGAGCCCGTTCCCAATTCAATGTGAGGCTGTGCCAGTTAGCCCTTTAAAACAGTAGTAGTCGTCTTCCCCTAAACCCTAAAACCTAAACCAACCTTCCAGGATTTCAGACCACAGGGCTCATCTTTCAGTGCTCCGGGACATGCACTGATAGGGGAAGGGTTACGTAACAAATGTCCTAGTCATGTACTTGAAAGTTTCTCCAAACACGCGGGTTATACAGGGCTTAGGATATAGGGTGTAGGGTTTGGGGTCTAAACTCCTTAAATTGGGGTTATATAGGGGAGTATTAAAGGGGTTACTAAGGGGGATACTGGGAGTTTAGACTATAGCTCACTTAAGTCTTCTAGTGGGCGGGTCAAGCCTAAGTCCTCACATGACCTTCCTTAACAGGACCATGTGATCGTCAACCTTGTGAAGCCCTACGCAGTTTCAATGGTCTTGGAAAGCCAGGCATGCCCTGCAGCAGGAGAGGTCTAAATTGGTCTAGGGTTTAGGACATGCCCTTCAGCAGGAGAAGTCTAAATTGTTTGGGGTCGTAGGAGCAATCTGGACTAGTGATTAATTGTAAGTAGGGATGGAGAAGTGGATCCCTTTCCCCGCCCCTATAGTATTCCAGTAAATTGGCAGTTGCCATGCCCATCATTTTCCATTCCATTTCCATTCCTTCATTCCGTACCAACACCCAGCTAGAATTCTTACACATGTGATAGCACCTGCGCGGCAACAAGTATGAGAACTCGCCTGCTGCTGGAAACATTAGGGGCAGGGGTCTGAGACCTCTACGCTGGGCTGTGCCAAGGCTATGCCCCTGTTCTGGGCGGATCTTATGCAAGGGTTTAGGGTTTAGGGCTATGGGTGACAAAAATGGGCGCCAACCCTAAACCCTAAACCCTAAACCCCCATACAGACAACGGTAGCGCCGCATGGACTCGGAATGGAGATTCGCATTCGGATGCGACTCATCAGAAGAGCTGAGGATCAAAGATGCAATTCCCAGAGGGTCCATGTACCCAATAATTAGGTACTTGGGATTTGGGTAATAGTAATTATAGTACAGGTTTTGGGTAAGTATATGATTATTGGGTACTTGGACCCTTAGGGATTCGCTTGAGCGTGTTGTGCTGGGAGAGCTCGCCGGGGAGACGTTGTGAGTGGAAGAAAGGGCCATGTTCATCAAAGTTATTCATGAGCATGGTATTGCCCAAATGTAGTTTTGTCCGTGGAGCCTCCTGACAGACACAGTTCGCTTTCGAACTGTGCAGCTTCCTTGTCCAACTCATGTCCTGAAAGGTCTGGCAATGTCTGGGCGCAGGGACCATGACTGGACTTGTGCATGCCTGTGACTGCAAGCTGACACCTGCGTGAAGTTTGAGACAAAATCGCTTCATTTGTTCTGCCGGTCTATGCAGGACTCGTTTAACACTTCTTACTGCTGCTGCTGCTGCTGCTGCTGCTGCTGCTGCTGCTGCTGTTGCTATGTGGTAGTTTCTCGAAACATATGCATGAAGGGACCCAGTCTTAAGGAACTAACATCATTTTTTCCAGCGAAACGAACCTTAGACTCTAGACCCCAAGAGCGATGCAGGTGAACAGCAGCATTTCGCTTCAGGGCTTGCTCCAGGAGAATCTGGGCCCCGGGGGGGAGCCAGGGCTCGTCTAGGGTTTAGGGGTAGATGCCATGCGGTTTAGGGTTTAGGGTTTAGGATAGATGCCACTGGTCTTTGTAGGTCCCCCGGTGCTTCCGTCTCAATTTGGGAAAGGCTGAACTTGCCCATGGTACCCTTCTGCATCCCCACAGGACAGGGAAAAGCGGTTAAGGGTTTAGGGTTTAGGGTCGGGATATCCAGCGGTATAATTGTTTACTTCGCGCATCCCCACTCTAAAAAAATGGTTGTCCGGCACTTGGGGTTGTTGACCGATTTTGGTGAATGAATCTTACTTAGCCAACCTCCTGGGATATAAGCGTTTAAGGTTTTTTAAGCCTGTATAGGGTCTCTTACATACCTAAACCCCAAAAGTATGTAAAATAATAGCCCTAAACCCATAATAATAGCCATAAAGGCCATTATTTTACATACTTTTGGGGTCCAGGTAGGATCCTTGCAAAGGGGTATGAGGGCTTCGGGGGATCCCTTTGCGGGGTGTTTAGGGTTTAGGGTTTAGGGTTTACAGGGCCTACGTAGAGTCCGTTTGCAGGGGTTATCAGGGCTGTATAGGGTCCCGTTACAGGGAGGGCGAGGAGAAAATGACCTTTTTCTTTAAATATCGAACAGAATCTAACAATCCCACTGTAAGGGTGGGGAAAGATGAAGCAAGGAACAATACAATATTTGGGCAAATGGGTTGAGGCTGGGCTGAGAGAGCAAGCCAGATTACTTTCTCAGGCCTAGTTGAAACGGGGGAGCAGATCCCAATAGTCGGCCCTATGTACTTAATCCTTAGAGTAGCTCCTTTGACGCATTTCTCCCATTCCAAGCTGTGCATCAGGAAGATTCAGATGGCAGCTCCTCGCCGGGCCTCGTTTAAGGGTTCAGGGTTCAGGGTGTGGCATGCTGACCGCTGCGTTCCTGAGCCCCTTTTGATTAGCCCAAGTCAAGCTATAGAGTGCACCCCAAAACTGCCTTCCAATTGAATAGAGCGATACATTCCATGCATTCCGCACCCTCTGGTTTCGGGATTGGCTCGGCGACTAGTCCACTGGACCCTCTACAATCTACATGAGACGTCGCAAGATGGGGCCTCTTAGAGGTATGTGATTCCTGATTTGTGGTTCTGTAGCGCTAGTTTGCGCAACTCCCATGTGGACCCTTGGTGAATACGGGCTCAGGAGAGCCTCAAGTGTTGAGGGCTCCTGTTTTGCTTACATGCACTGCCAACCTTCATACTGTTTGCCACTACCATCAGGGAATGCTCAAGTTTGGGCCCTATCTTGCTGGGGGCTAGTAGGGAATTTGAGAATAAGTTATATAGGGGATTATGTAGGGATCATACTACCGCATCCCCTACTAACGACCAGTAAGCTATGGGTTCTAGTCCTGATTTTAGGCTCTGAGCAGCAGACATGCAGATTGTGCTCTTTGCCTAATCACCCACATCCTTTTGGGGGGTACCTATATCAAGGACTGCAGTATGCTCGGGTTTGTGTTGGGGTCCGCCGTTTATATGAAATCCCCGCACATCAATACATCAGGCTGGCAACACAACTCATGCAAACCGGAGTGAATACGATGGTTGGCACAATCATGTTGGCCAGCTGCCAAACAGAGAGGGTACCCTGACACATCCCGAAAGAATGAAGTTCCAACTGCAGGGACGGCCACAAAGAATTACTCTAGCACACCTCTATCCCTAAGCTGTAAACGAAGAACCGCCTTGCAAATACCCCATGCCCTCTTTAAAGGCCAGGATCCTAACTCAGACCCATGATTAATAAACCCACTCCCCTTCATAGGGATTATAGTAGGGATCCTCATATTCAGGCCCTTAAAAAGAGGGATTTATTAATCATGGGTCTACATTAATGATAAGAAACTCCCGCAGGATGCACTGCTGATCGGCCCGGGTCTCAGGATGACGCGGAGCTAGGGCTGTGTTGCCCCGGGAAATTGTGTTTTTAGGGTTTAGGGCTTGTTTAGGGTTAAGGGTTTAGGGTTTGTTTAGGGTTTAGGGTTTGTTTAGGGTTTAAGGTTTAGGGTTTTGGGTTAATGCGCCTACCACTCCATCTACACCTCCCTCCAGGCCTAACACGGAAGCCCAACAGGGCTCTACAAACACTTATCAAAGACT
The DNA here is from genome assembly GCA_905231905.1 of Symbiodinium pilosum. Classification (NCBI taxonomy): domain Eukaryota; class Dinophyceae; order Suessiales; family Symbiodiniaceae; genus Symbiodinium; species Symbiodinium pilosum. The sequence continues at coordinate 16,063 of CAJNIZ010000537.1, read as the reverse complement.
CCCCCCTTTTTTCATCAGGAAGCTGTGTGATGTTTGTTTAGGGGAGGATAGGGCTCAGGTTTGGGGCAGAGTTTTGGGATTATGGTTTGGGATTTCAGGTGGGGTGTTTCTAAATATTTTTGGGCACCCATATTTCTGTAACCCCCTCTTACTAATATGATCTCCCTTCCCAACATTTTATGCTCCATGCTCTTTTCAATTCGATCCTCCAGACGGTATCCCGGCAGTTTTCATGAAAACATTGTAAAGTACAGTGTTCTTGCGCGGCCTGTAGTTTAAGTCTCAGACAGCCATGCCGTCGGCCTGGACGTCGGGCATAAGGCTCTGGCCCAGTTGCTTTCTCAGTAATCTGTTGGGAGCCCTCGCCGGTAGTTTGGAAGTCGGCTGAGCTGGTTGAGTGGGATGCGAGCTCCTTCAGAAAAACGCAGCCCGGACACCTTCTCCTATCCCTGATCCTCTGAAAAGTAGGGAGTGTAGTATAACTCCTTTTGCTGTCAAATTCCAACTATAGTACACCTGCGACCCTAAACCCCGAACTCCAAACAACCCTATACACTCAGAAGCCTTAGGTTCTAAACCCTAAACCCTCAAAGGGGCTATAGTCCAAACTCCTAGTATCCCCCTTACTAACCCCTATAGTAGTCCCCTATATAATCCCCTTTAAGGAGTTTAGATTAACCCTCATATAGAATCCCAACACATCCACTGCCCAAGGCCTCCCGCATGGTTTTTCAGCTCTGCGCGTTCTTGGTTCCTCTCTAAGAGCCGATGGCCTAGCCTTGGTTCCAGTGGGGTTTGGGCTCCAGGGTTCGGATTTTCGGGTTTCGGGATTTGGGTTCGTAGTGTGTGGTTTGGGGAGGACGCTTTAGAGTTAAGGAATTTGGGAGGTCCTGGTGTTTGGTTATCTGGTATTTGTTGGTCCTAAGCCCAAAACGCGAAACCCTAAACCCAATACCTCCCTTCCAAGGACCCGCTCCCCTGAAGGATATTGTCCATCAGGATTTGGCAGGCTTGTTGCGCTTGAGCCCTACTTGTAAAACAGAAAGCCAGAAACAGCAATCCTCAACAAGATTGTGGCTGTTTGGGGAGCAACCCTATGCCCTGGTTGCTATACCACAAAATCCTAAGCTCCCTGAGCCCTGTACGCTGTATGGTCTAGGGTTTAGGATTTAGGATTTAGGGTTCCATTGCCCAGACAATCCCTAAGCCAACGGAGAAGCCGTCAGTTCTGATTGGATGCAAGGCGAAATATGGGGGTTTCCCTAGTTAGGGGTACCATTTTTTATACCATTTTGGGGTCTATATTGGAGTCCCCTCACTTTAGGACCACATTTACTGGTGGAGCAACAGAGACCGCTGGAGGGATCCAATCGTTAGCTCCCCAGCCAAAGTCCATTTCAGCCTTGGCAAAATCTCCACAGCATATGTTCTCCACCAGATACTGTAGAACAAAGTTTTGAAGTCCTTTCAGCTTCTGGGAACGGAGAATTTCCGTCCCGGCCAGTGACAGCTCAAACACCCCATATAATAAGGACCATAGTAATTTGGGGTCTATATTGGGGTCCCCCCTTTTTTGGGAAACTACCATATCTATTTTGTCTGGTCACCGAGGGAACCAAGGAAGAGGAAGCTGTTTCGAGGGTTCCAAAGCACGATATTAATCCTTGTTGAACGTCAGAGCCTAAACCCTAAACCAGCCGCCCAGCATCCCAAATTTCCAGAGGCTCTGCAGCGTTTGCCCCGAAGCGGTCAGCTCAATCTACCCGAGGCCCGGGCAGGGACAAGGTTTTAGGCCTGTTCCACGCCTAGAGTCTAGGGTTTACTGCCTAGGGGTTAGGGCTTACCAAGTTTTAAAAAACGTTCCAATCACAAGATTTCACCGCTCCACCCACTAGCTACAGATTCATCCTAGAAGCGTCTGGTGGCAAGATCTAGGTTCTTCGTCTACTTCCACAACAAAGCTTTCAAAACGAACAGCCAGCCCCTCCCAAAAGCAATCGAGTGACCGGGGGGGTAGAGATGCTTGTTTCAAATCTTCTGCGGGCCCGTGCATGCGACTATTAGTCTTATTTTGTTGGCCTTCCACTCAGTAGTTCCTATAAGATCCCCTATATTCTCCTTGAAGCCTTGAACCCTGTACCACAGCAATCTTCCTGACTGTTCAGGGCTGGTGTGAGTGTCAGGTGGCCTTCTCAGGAGTATGCCTGTGGAATCCTTCCGGTCAACCTCCATCATCTCCTTAGAGTTGTTGTATATCCCGGGGTCCTTAAGGACGCCTTTCGAAGAAATAGCAGACATAATCCTAAGTCTTTCCCAGAGGGTCCATGTACC
>CAJNIZ010000537.1:784-13133 GCA_905231905.1 Symbiodinium pilosum | reverse complement strand
GTACCCCTAATTCTGGAAAAAACCCTAAACCCTAAACCCTAAAGCCCCCAGATAGGGGTGTATGGGGTGTAGGGAACCTTGGATCTGGACGCTTCGCGGAAGTGTCCTTTGCACCTTGCGGGTTCGTACCCTTGGCTTCGCATAATTAAAACCCAGGAAAACCTTCAGTTGGGTATGGTACAAATTTTACCTTAAACCCTAAACCCTAAACTCTGTGAAGGATCCCTGTAATCCTCCCTGGATTTCTTCGGGTTCAGTATTTAGGGCTTAGGGTTCTCAAAAGCCTCCATGGAGACATGTGTATCTGTCCCAAGGTTTCATCTTCGGGCTTCCCTTGCTAGCCACCATTCTCATCTCAACCTTCTGCGGCTGTATCTATCCCTGAACCATGAGCTCTAAGCCTTCAGTTTAGGGTTTCAGGGGTTTAGGGTTTAGGGTTTAGGGCTCAAACTGTTTAGGGTTGGGAGTTCAGGGGTTTTAGGGTTTAGGGTTCGCTCGCCGCCTAGAGTTCTCCGACAGCAAACTGTCGTTACCGATCAAACCTCGGTTTTGAGAGCATCCGATTACCAGAGTTTCCATGGCGCCTCACAATCCTGCTCAGCTTCAGCTACAGCCAGCCGTGCTGCAACAACGCAGCATTCATGTTTGAGGGCGTCCGATGACCAAAGCATCCGTGCCCAAACCATTCATGTTCGAGAGCATCCCCTTACGAGATGTTATGCCCACACCATAGTAACGTTCATGTTCAAGAGCATCCCATTACCAGAGCATCCATGCCCAAAATATGAGACAGTTCATGTTCCAAGTGCATCCCAGTACCAAAAGCATTGTCCCCAGTGGGATGATTTCTATGTCCTATACCGACTTCGAACGCCGAAAAGATCTGACTCACAGTCTTTCGCAGCTGCGGCTGTAGCCATTTCAACCTGTAAAACGCAGCATTTGGGGAACCCTCATGCAAAAACATTTCGCCCAGTGCGATGAACTGTATATGTCCATGTCCTATACGGACTTCGAATGCTCAAAGCGGCCGACTAGCAGTCTTCGGCACCTTCGGCTGCAGCCATTTAACCTGTAAAACGTTTTTTGTACCCTAATGCAAAAACCACCGCGCGGAGTGGACCGAAATACATGTCACATACAGCCGTGTTAAGATGAACAGGCTCCAAACGCTGAACTTTGGCACATCCCTTGTAAATTGCAGTCTGTTCTTCCTCTTTTCCTGTGCGTGCACTCCTCGGCAGCATTTGGTGTCGGAGAACTCTAGCCGGAGAGCATTCGGGCTTAAGGTTAAAAGTCTAAGCCCGAAATCCTGAACGGAAATCCTAAGCCCCGTTTAGCCGAAAGTGTTCCAAGTCGGCCTCCAATGGCAAGCCCAATCCCAAAGAATACGAGCATGTTCATCACTTGCTGAGTTGTTGTTGAGGAAGTTTGATTGAGTGATCATTTTCAGGAGACGATGTTGTCTTCCAAGCAACCCAGATTACGATGGGTATGGTATACTAGTACTATATGCAAGTGTTCGCAAATACATATCTGCATTACATTGGAATATTAGTAGTTATCATGAGAGTAGGGAGATGACTCGACACTAAGCTTAAACCGTACATTTGCCACCCAAAGCGTGGGGTTCAGTGCTTAGGGTTCATTGTTTTTGGTGGAGGTTTATAGTCTGCCTTAGGCAGATAGAACATGGGGCATATGGAGATCTTATTATGATATACCCAAGGCCATATTCTATCTACTTAAGGGGGACTACAGCCCCTAGGACCTAAACCCTAAAACCTATATTCCTTAAGGGCGACTCTATGCTTGAGGCTGAAGGTTTCTCAAGGTTTCTTAACCCTAAACCCTAAACCCTATTCCGTGTTCAAATTGGCTCAGACGTCAGCCTGTGCAATATGAACTATATAGTCTCAAGTCCTTAGAAGGTGGCTGTATAGAGGATTAGGGTTTAGGGTTTAGGGGATTCTATAGGGGAGTATTATACGGGTTACTAAGGGGAATACTGGGAGTTTAGACTGTAGATTTCATCTGGTAGTCGCGTGCCTGTAATAATGAACTTCTCCATCCCGTAACAAGCGAGATTTTTGCCTAACAATATGGTGATGTTGTTTTCGGCCTGTCTGTTACTAGGCAGTTGGGGAGGGTTTTTTCGGGATGGGCGACCCCCCGAAGCCTCTGATACAACTAAATTCAGCCTGTCCTGGGCAAGAACTTAGCCTTTTAACACATTGCAAAACTGCCTTGTATAGGCCGTGGTCATTCTTCCCGACTCTTATAGGTCTTGACTATAGGCATTGTGTAAGCCTCCTGCTTCACAGACGATCCCTCTTGGTTTCCACGTTTCGCGTCACCGGACTGCGCGGGGCTCGGGTGCTCTGGGACCATGCATGTGCAGATGTGTATACATACATATGCTTCTTCCCCCCCAAGACCCGCATATTTAGCCAAAACATTGCCCTGTGCGTGATTTTCACTATAGTTTAATGGTATTTCTGGGGGTAAAGGGTTTTAAAGGGATTGTAGGCGAAATTTCCATCACTGTCACGTGCCACATGCTTCGGTTCACCGCCAAGATGCCTGGCCATGGAAGGACAAGAGCACACATTGTAGTCATGCAACTTTCTCAGAGCATAAAGTTATAGATTAGTTCAAATGCAATTCCCTCTTGATTCTTTTAGCTAAATTTCTTGTTGAAAACATATTGGAAGCAATAGTTTGGATTAACGCCAAGGAGATCTCTGCCTCTAATTGAATACCCCTCCTGCAAAGTCCTCCTAATTCAATATACTCCTGATGCGGATCCCCAACAAGACCGCCATGGAGATCTCTAGCATTGCGTCTAGACTTTTTCATTTAGCTTGCTCATGACTTCATAATTCAATGTAGTCCTGAGAAGGATACTCAATAGGACTCCCATGATCACCCAAAACAATTCCTGATAATTCTTTCCTAGAGCTTCCGCTGGTGCCCTTCTGTTCGGCATTTACGCCTATTACAGAGATGCCGAACAGAACTACGGATGACGATCCCCAGCAATGTCCCTGAAGAAGTACCCTTCTTGTTTCCTGATTAGTTATAAAGGTCCTTAATAGAGATTCTTAACGCAGCTAGTGTTGGAAATCAGGGTTTGAAAAAGCCATAAGAAAAGCAAGGATCACTACTAAGGATCTTTATACAGCCAATGGAATCCCCCATCCTATTCACTTAGGTTCTTGACTTAAATTCGAAGCCTCAGCCTGAGATACAAAGGAACGAGTGATGGCTGCAGCGTTTCTTTGTGCAAAATATTTTGAGGCCACTGTATTTTGCAGCCCGCCGAGAACCAGCAAGTTGAAAGTAGTCTCTGTACCCTAATTATCCCAAATATTTGTCCTTTAAATATGGTCCCTTGAATAAATCTGGTGCTTGGATTAGAATTCAATTTCAAATTAAGCAAGCATTGCTGAGTTGAAATCAAGGTTGGATTTCAGGGAACCGTTCCCCTCAAACCAAAGTCACTTCGACAAACAATCAAAAAGAAACTCCATACTTCTATGTTTCTGCTCTTTAATATCGCCGGGTTCTTATATGGTCACGTTTCCACATCTAGACTACTTGACTTTCCAGATTTCTACATTACCGCACTCGACATTTCTTCGCTTTTACATTTCCACATTTCCGCAGTCCACATTTCCACATTTGCAAAACCTGACTTTCCACATTTCCACATTGGCAGCCCCTAACTTTCCACATTTCCACATTTGCAACCCTTAACTTTCCACACTTCCACAAGTATAGAGGTTGCAAATGTGGAAATGTGGAAAGTTAGGGGCTGCAAATGTGGAAATGTGGAATATTAGAGGCTGCCAATGTGGAAATGTGGAAATGTGGAAAGTTGAGGGCTCCAGATGTGGAAATGTGGAAATGTGAAGTATGAAAGTAACAGAAATGTGAATTCGGGCCTGGTTACGTGTTGGAGCGTTCAGAAAATAAATCCACCTTCACATTCACACCTTCACCACATCCCACCACAACCCAACAACCTTTGTTGGCTTCTCGAAGATGAACTGGGTAAAGCGTGGGTCTTCAGGAGGGGTACCGTATGTATACATATGAGCTATAGTCTAAACTCCTTAAAGGGGTTTATATGGGGGATTATATATGGGTAGTATTATGGGCCTTATTAGGGGGGATACTAGGAGTTTAGACTATAGCTCATATATATCTATGTATATACACATGTAGACTGGTATCCTGAAGCATCCAGTTATTTTCATACACATGCACATGCAAAACATCGTATATGTCACAAAAGAATATGTATACGCGTGCATAGGAACCTAGATGGAAAACTATAAAGGGTTAGAGTGTTGAACAAGTTGGTTTTGAAACGGTTGCAGATGTGTTGGCTTCCAAAGCTCCAATTGAAATTAAATGGAAACTCCACATGAGGTTTCTGAAATTGTGACGGGAGTGGGCGTTTGACAACTCTCGGTTCAAAATCCGGTCCAAAGCCTTTCGGTTCTCAATACCTTGGGAATTGTGCGACGTGTCAACCAATGAGTGATTGACGGTTCCGTTAAAATCGCCTGTGATTCTTCCACCCTAAACCCAGCGTTTTGAGACTCCAAACCCACAAGCCTATTCCAAGGCCTCAGAATGTGACAGCCCCACACCCAAAATTTGTGACCGCAATCCTTGAAATCCTAAACCTACAGCTCATGTCTGGGAACCCCATATGTGGCATCGGAAGCATCGGTGGTTACATGAGGAGTGTCCAATTCAAATGACTTTCTTCAAATTCCGGTCTTCCTCAATACCTGCTTGGATGCTCCTCAGTCCGCATAAGTAGGGCTTTCTAAGTACCCCGAACAAGCTTATGACTCCTTGGGCCTCCAGTTGTCATGTTAAAATCCCACTCAGAACCGCCTATGAGCCTGTAGGCTGCGAGACGCACAAACTTAGACCTAAGGATCAAAGACCCAGGTACGGTAACATCCTTGCTGACCAGCAGCATTTTGTCAACCTGCGGGGGGCCTAGGTGAACAGATGCGCATGCAAATCCTATCTGGCATGCTGTTAAATCTCATTACATTTCGATAATGTGCAATGTATAAGTTACATGTAGTAGACTGCTGTGGAGTCTCAGTTCGCTTTATTATTTGGTAGCTTCCTAAAATAGGGGGACCCCAATATAGACCTCAAAACACGGGAGTCCCGAAGATAGGGACCCCCAAAATGGTACCCCCAATTTTAGGAAACCCCCATTTCATTCCCTTTTGAGGTCGATTCTCTAACCCTAAACCCTAACCCTTTATGGGATCCATAGGGCCCGCCCAGCCGAAGGTTTAGGTTGTGGGCTCTGAGGCTTAAGATGCTTGGAGTCCACCGTAAACCCCTTTCACGTCACAGGATATAGTGTTATGATCCCCTTGAGTAGATAGAATATGGCTTTGGGTATATTACCCCATGTTCTATCTACTTAAAGGGTACTAGATAGAGTTAGGTGGGCAACAAGCTGAGGACAAGACGCACGAGGTAGTCTTCCTCCGCGTCGCTGTCCTTGTAGCATTCCCAAGAGGGAGCAAAACGTAACATGCTCTACAGTAGCCGGTGCTTTTCTAGAACTCTTTGCGGTGGCGAAATTCCGAAATCGATGAGAAAGTTTGGATCACCGGAGTGGAGGGCTTCTGACAGTGGCAGGAGCGTTGCGTCTCATGAATCTGGGGTGGGTTAAAAGGTGAAACTCAATATTACCCTAAGGGTCCAAGGACCCAAATAATGGGGTTGTAGGGCCCAAATACTATTATATTAATAGTATTTGGGCCTAAAGCCCCATTGTTTTGTTTGGACCCTTGGACCCTTAGGGTTAAACGTGCACAAGTGAGTCGTCTTTTACAAGCATGCCGCCAATGCAAGCGGGGACCTCCAAGTTCAAGCGCGATGGCGTCCGACAACATGAGCGCATGCAAGTCTGACAGTTTAGGGTTTAGAGTTTAGGGTTTAAAGTTTCGGGCCAGGGGAGACCGCATGCCAACTGTTGCTCTGCTCGGCTTGCCACAGGCTCTGGTGGGTTCGTAGCACACAATCCAGTCATGAGAGTCTTTAGATGCGCCATGAGCTTGAGGCGTAGGTCGGCATTTGCCATCCAAGGCGTGGGGCATAAAAGCCGCGCACCATCGTAGATGGGCAGCCTATAACATGAGTTTAGGGCTGAGGGTTTAAGGGTTTAGGGCCCAGTACCCTAAACCCTAAACCCTAAACCCTAAACCGTTTAGTGTCCAGGGTTGTGTCAAAGTGCCAGATAATTAATTCACCCAAACGGTTGAGGGCCCACGTGACCAGCGCTTTTTCGCGGATGACGGTTTGAAGTCTTCTTATCATTACTCTAGCCACAAGGATGATGTAACCTCACTCTTTATAATAGTAGGGACTGCAATATTGCTATCTATGCCTTGCTTCAAAACTCGGATTGCATTTCTCCTCCTTTCCTGCGTCAGGAAATGTTTTTTTGACATACAAGCCGCTGACTCACATGACTGCTGCCAACCTAACCTTAAACCCTAAACCCTTAAACCCTTAAACCCTTAAACCCTTAACTCTACACCCTAAACCCTAAACCCCTGAACGTTAAACCTTAATCCCTGACGGGGCCGCCCATGGCTTCGAGGAGGCCTTTGAGTCCCAGGGCCTTCCCCCATGTTGAGAAACTCCTGTAACAGAACGTGCAGTAGCAGTAGAAGCAGCAGGGGCCATTGTGACTAGGAAGATGGCCCTGCTCAGGGTTGTGGGATTTAGGGTTTAGGGTTTTCTGGCAGTGTAGAACTGTAGAAGCATCACAAAAAGGGTATGGAGCACCACAGAGATTTGCGAGACTCTAGGATTTCCAAGGTCCTTCGAATTTCCGGAGAGTGGAGCGGGGGAGCCCAGCTGGGTTTGGCATCGACGGCTCAGCAGCTCAGCAAGGCCACAAATGAGTGGACTCGCCTTCACCGTATACAGTCCTCCTTAAGTAGATAGAAAATGGGGTACATGGGGATCCTTTTATAATATACCCAAAGTCATATTCTATCTACTTAAGGCGAGCTACACTTCCGAAAAAATCCATCCCCCAAACAAATATGGAAACCCAAAACAACTTTGAAGACCACTGTCCTTTTGACAGGGTGACTGTCTACAAAGTTCCATCTGATTAGGGAAGGTCGGGATTGGCTTTAGGGTTTAGGGTTTAGGGTTTCAATTGTGACCTTCAGCGTTTCAAGTCTTAGGCCGTCAACTTGAAAAATGGGCCATCAAATGTAAGCTGGCACTATTTGGCGATGGAATGGTTTCATGTAGAAGTCGGAAAAATTACCGGTATCATTGCTGTTTAACCCCTAGGTGGCTTATGTAGCTAGGGTACTCTCAGTTTTCTATTTATTCAATTTGCTTGGGTTCACACATTAGGTTCCTCCCTAAACCCTGAACCCTATTGGACTGTCCACCTGAGAAGGCCTCCGTCGCAAGAAAGACAAAGAGAATCCAAGGGTTCTTCAAAGGTCTGTTCTGGGCCCTCAGGATCTCCATGACCAACCTGGGCTGCTGCTAAGGGTTGAGGGTTCAGGGTTTAAGGGATTAGGGTTAAGGGTTTAAGGGTTGAGGGTTTACTGTTTTAGGACGGAACCAGGCTACTTGTTATACACCCAGACAATGATAACTTAGGCTGGGTTCCTTAGCAGCAACCTGGTAACGGTACGCTTCGCCAGTTGAGACTACGGAAGGGCCACAATCATCTCCAACGTGCACTCCTTGTGCTTAACGCCAGACCTATGTCGCATTTCAACCTATCACTCAAAACACCTCCGCAGCTCTAATGTCCGCAGAAATCCACGACAAGCGAGTCTTGCACACATTTTGGAGCTGAGCTTTTGAAAGCCCATTTTGGACACGCTCCAAACCTGTGTGCCGTTAGGGTTCGCAAACTCGTCTTTGGAACCAGGATTCCCAGCGCACAAGAGTCACAAGAGCTTAGGTGGAGCCTTCCCTGGTCGACCCTCTCACGCGAGCTCCACAGCTGAGTGCCTGCGCAGGCCTCAAGGATCACGTTTCTTTCCTAAGCAAACTGCATCAGCACAAAGGCATGCTTGCGTTAAGGTAAAGGGATAGATCAGAATAATATAGGGGCCCAAATAATTACCAATATTATGGTTCCATATTCCTTGTATATTTATAGTATACGGTACCTCAAATGGACCTCAATTTAAGGATGCCCTTGCTACGTTCCTTCGATTACAATCGTTAAATGCCAATCCTAAAGCTCACATCGTTCAGCCAAACTGGAGTGGGAACGAATTTTGCTATCACTGTCAAAACTTGATGCGGTTCACAGCGGAACCTAGTAAAATTACACGCGCTTGTCCACATGATATTTTGGGTATTAATTATTTGGGCCTGGCGCGAATTCAGATTTTGGGCGAAGCCACACTCTCCACACAGTCCTTTCGCAAGTTTTTTTTGTGGTGCTCTCGGGTGCTTATGGATGACTGCTCGAAGTCAGCATAAATTGTTGGGCTTCGTTTAAAAAGTACACAAGATGCCGGCTGTTGGTGTCATCACAAGGATTCTGCTTGGAGGGCTACGTTACTGGAGCGGCCAACCCCCACCCCCCCCCGCCCCCAGCCCCCTGCACCCCCACCACCCCACCCCCACCCCCACCCCCCACACCCCCACCACCCCACCCCCACCCCCACCCCCACCCCCACCCCCCAGCCGCCGCCGCCGCCGCCGCCGCCACCACCACCACCACCACCACCACAAGCGGCGAGGGCGACCTGGAGTTGTAGCTAGCAGAGTTCGGAGCTACCTAGGACTGGAGCAACAATTCCACTGACGAGAAAGCTTCTCAACCTCTTGAAAAGTACAATTGCATAGGCTGCGGCAAGCTTTGCGACCCAATGTTCTTGTGACTGACTTCGAGCTCGACAGCTTATGAGAGGCCTTGCCTGCTAGACAGCTGCCAAACGTCCCAGAGTGCATGGCACAAGTTTGTGCGCTCATAGTTTTTGTTGCGCAAGGCCTATATAAGTTGGGTACCATTGTGTCATGCTTTTTTCAAGTCTGCCAAGGTGCGAACGTCTGGGGAATTGCCATCGAGGTCGATGGCAAATTAGCTAGCTGCCTCCGGGCTTGGGGTTTCACGGGTTGGGCCGGGCCCTGGATTCGAGGCTTCAGGGTTCTTAGGTGCCACTGGCATTTTGCTTTGAACGCTGGGATTCAGGACTTAGGGTCAGGGGCTGGAGGTGGAGGGGTGGGAAAGGTTGAGGATATCCAGCCATCCCGCACCACAAAAGGGTTGAGTCCTCAATTTCAAAATTTTCTGCATGGAGACTGTTTGGAGGCAGACGAGCATGTAAGCAGTGTTTTCAACTCCTGAAGAAACGTGGTGCACTAGGGTCAAGTGAGGATTTCGTAAGATCTGTATGTTAGGACTGTGTATGCTGCTTCTGCAAGCAGAACTGATTATGGAGAGGCCCCAGCCCCTTGTGGCCTTTTTGGAAGCTGCATAGTATAGGGACCTACAATGACCTAAATAATTACCAAGATTATGGTTCCATATTCCTTGTATAATTACAGTATAGGGTACCTCAAATGAACTTCAAAATGATATTGGTAATTATTTCAGCCCTTATATTACCAATGACATCAGGGTTTTGAAATGAGGCCTTCATGGCCTACTTGTCGGGCGTGCTCAATTACACGTGGGATTGACGTAGATATTCATCTTGCTGGTGCTTATAGTCCCCCTTAAGTAGATAGAATATGCCTTTGGGTGGGTATACTTTAGTAAGATCCCCATATACCCCATATTCTATCTACTTAAGGGGGACTATAATAGCGGTGGAAGAGTGACTGTCATAGGTAATACTTGGAGTTCTACAGGGATGTATTCAAGCATCCATGTCCAAACTCCCAGCCTACACTCCAGTCCGTGACCCGTCGCATGCGCAAAGCATGCAATTCGAGAAGATCTATATATCTATACTTGTAGCAGCATGCCTCGCCAGACCTTCCGGGCCCCCCCGTCCCTCTTAGCCAAGATGACGCTCAACAGGCCCAAAGCTTTGAAAGTAATTGAAGTGTCCTCGAGGTAATGCAGCAATACGGGCGCAAATGGCCAGAAAGCATGGTTTAGCGCAGTGAGTTTAGGGTTTGGAGGGGCTGCGTCACATTCCTACGAAGAGCCACGTACCGCACCCCAATCAACTCCGCATTGAGGCACGAGGCGAACCTTATGCCACAGCGTTTGCGACTGGCACGCCACTAGCGCTGATCGAGCGGTCGGAGTCCCCGGAAGAGTGCGTAGGGGTGTCTATGCGGAAGCTAAACAGGCTGTTTTGCTTTTGCGTGTGTGAAACGCTGGATGCAGAAAAGCGTCCGCGGGCATGAGAGTGCTGCTGAGTGTTGATGCCTTCTAAGGTAAACCTTCGGATCGCGAAAACTATGAACACATGGCTACACAACCCTCTACACCTTACAGAAATCCAAGGTGGGGTATCCTTCATCCCATCCAAGGAATTGAGCTGTAACAAGCTAAATTTGCAAAGATGCCGAGTCGCAAATCCCTAGCGTGATCATGGTGTTTCATGGAGAAGGTGGCATAACCAAATTGAGGACAGGTGGGGTGTGGCTTGAAGTTTGGGAGACTGATTGGGGTAAATGCAATGAATGTCTTGGTTGAGACAGCATGGTGGATTCTTGCTGGACTGGACTTGGGGCTTTCACCTGCCTCCGTGGATGGGATGACTGTTTCTCACGTCTCCATCCAGCATGCTGTGAGGGGTACCTGTTTGGGAAACCCTATAATAAGGACTTTAGTATCTTGGGGGTTTATATCGGGGTCCCCTATTTTGGGAAACTACCATATGTAGGAAATCGGCGACATGCGGAGCAAGTCCTTGGGCCTCGGCGAGACAGGCGAGAAAGGGGATTTGCCTACCAATCAATCGGGGCCAGCTAGCAGAGAGCACTGGGCGGATCTAGAAAGTAGAACGAGCTTAAGGGTTCCTAGAGATTACCCAATAGTAGTATAGGGTACCAAATTGGGGGTTCTACTTTCTAGATCCTCCCAGGGGTCTGGGTAGCAGAGAGCACTGAGCACAATTCTGGTCACATGATGTTTCTTAGTTGTCTGAATCGCAGAGACAAGAGTTCAGATTATCACCAACTGCCGGAGAAGGGCAAACAGCACGCCACGTCTCACAGAGGCTAAGGGACCCTGGCTGGGTTTCTCAACAGGCTGCTTTTGCTTTTTGTGTGTCCGAGGTTCCTGATCAAACTAGGTTATACTGCAGGAATGCGCCTTTTTTTCGCTCCTGGGTTTCAACCCATCCTAGTCGGACATGGCCTGACGCACCACCACGATTCTCACTGGCTGAAATAAGGTAAAAGAGCTTTCTGAATGCCAGAAGCGGCGAGGATTGTTGGCATCAATCGATGGTTTCGACAAATAGGCGCACCCCATTATCGGCCCCAACCTTACTTTTTGGGCCCCCAAAAGGCCCACTAACTTTCGGAACCTCCATTTGGTGTCCTGGGGCTCACCCTTTGTGAGCTAATCTGAGTTAGAGCTTGATGTTCTGCCAGCCTCTAGCAGCTGATGTCTATAAACCCTAAACACCCTAAGCCCTAAACTGTAGTGTCCATTTTCTTTTCCATTGTTTATACATAGCCCCTGTATGTATATACCCTATAACAAGTTCCTGAAGCATGCCATGATCCCCTTAATCCCCTCCCCCCAATATTAAGCCCCCCTCCCTAGCATTAGATACTCCTAGTATGTTGTGTATTATAATATATTGGGAGTATTCTATATTAGGGGGTGGCAAATTCTAATACTAGGGGGAAGGGATTCCACGAAAACATCTAGGTTGTTATTACGCAGTACCAGCTTCCATTACTGCAGGATAGCGACGGCACCACATGTTCTGATCTCGGGTAACGCAACCGCAACGGGGCCTAACTGAAACAGTACAGCACTTTTCCGCCCCTGAAGCCCAATTGAGAAGTTCAGTAGATAGGTTGCAAAGTTCAGATCTTACTTGGTTCCAGCGCCAAATACAACCAAAACCCTTTGAACCCCAAGCGCCTAACTCTCAACTGCCCCTCTAGGTGGCAGTGTGGGACATTGAGAATCCCCCCATTGTTGTATAAGGGACCTATTCAACAATAATTTCGGTGGCTTTTAAAGCACCGAAACTACCAAGGTTGGCGGTGGATTGCCCTTAAGGAGTTGTTGATATAGGAAATACTAGTCCCAGATTGGCTGAAGTTCAGGATCTGAAAAGCAGTAGGCTACTGAGGGACTAAGGCTATAGCCCCTAAACCC
>CAJNIZ010000536.1:102484-136142 GCA_905231905.1 Symbiodinium pilosum | reverse complement strand
CCCCAAGCCTTAAACCCTTAAACCCTACCCGAGTACAGTTTTGGATTCCATGGCAAAAGTTTGCGAGGGCCGCTTTCGGAACATCAAGAGTGTTTCCCGGTCACAACGGCTTGGTTCCCACCACGAGTAGCAGGAGAAGCAGCCTTTAGATGGAATTCAAAATCCCCAAGCCCCACCTGTAACCCCAGTTACCTCCAGTTTCATGGGTTATTCTTACCAATATAGGGGTAGTTCGTACCTAGTGTAACCCCAAGTACCTACAGCTTTCTGGGTAATACCTGTGAATTCAGGAGTAATCAATATCGAGCTGCACATTGCCGGGCTTTCAGGGATACACAGTCAAGTTACATCTACTTGGTACTTGGTGGTTCACGGTAGTTATGATCCAAAGAAAATTGTACTTGAAAGGACTTCCCTAATAAACCAGTTGCAAGTTTCGTTAACAATTGGGTTGCAATTACGCTGTACCCACACGCTATTAAGAACAAAAACTCATTGACCTGTATATGAGCTATCGTCTGAACTCCTAGTATCCCCATTAATATAACCCCTATAATTGTCTCCCATGTTTGTAAATATATATATACACATATATGAAGCCCTATATAACCCCCTTGAAAGAATTGAGACTATAGTCATATACTTACCTTGAACCTCCAAGCACCAAGGTTGCGAGCAATGTCAACCAGCCAGATATAGCGATCATCGGCAGGCCCTGAGCCTTTTTTGATTTCCTGAACCTGAAGGCTTTCCCCGAGGGTTCAATTGTCAAGTAATTATAAAAGGGATGTAGTTGAGGCCCAAACCTCTGGATAGGAACTTAAACCCTGAGGGCTTTAGGGTTTTTGGTTCATACCTTTCTGGGTTATGCCCGCCAATTGCTAACTTAGTACTGAGCAGTAGGTAGTTGGGGATGCAGGTTACAGCTCTTGTTTCGTTCTCCTCATCTGCTGAGGTGCCTGCAATGTGGGTGTTTCTGAAATCTGTATGTATATACTTGTACCAAAGCTCCGTAGCTACTCCTAGTTTGAGAAACCCGATTTTGACTGTGTAAAGTTACGGTACATGGTGCAGAGATTCCTGAGGCAAAGCACCCCCGCCCTGAGCCCCAAACACTATAGACCCTGAACCCTAAAACCCCCAAAACAGGCGCTGCCGCAAAACAAAATCTACAAGGTTCCATAAATATGTATTTCTGTTACCTAGAATCCTACTATTTGAATTATAACTTCTACTGGGGTTCCAAATCCCTTAGAGAAATAACGAAACCCTAAACCCTAAACCCCTAAACCCTAAACCCTAACGAAACCCTGGTTCAATTTGCAGGAGTCATGCTCGCAGTGCCAGGCTCGACTGTGACCTTCTTGGCCTTGCAAGACATGGGTTTAGGGTTTAGGGTTTAGGGTTTTAAGTACCCATATGGGGTATACTTACCCAAACCATAAGGGAAATCACTACTACAGAAACCATACTTTGTACCATATAGGTACTTTGGACCCTTTGGGTAAGGTAATGTTCCCCAAGATTTGGGTCTGGGTTTAGATCATATTTCCCAATTTTTCGGGTTTAGGGTTTAGGACATATTTCGCAACCTTTAGGGCTTAGGCTTTTTTTTCAGAAAATCGCAACCATGTAACCCTGAATATGGACATCTATGAGGGGTCTTCCAACAATTCGGGCCCCCTTTTCAGGATTCCTTATAATCAAGAATGTAGGGCTCCCTGTCTATGGGACCCCCTTCATTTGTAAGCTTAAGGCATGGAGGTTTAGGTTGGTTGGTTGGTTACAAGACACCGACGTGTCCCCTTTGGCCAGGGTAAGATCAAGCAAGAAAAATGCAAATTAGGGTGCAGGGTTGAGGGTTTCTTTTTGTCTCGGCTCGGCTACGGTTTTCGCGCATCTCTGAATTTGTATTCAGCCCCTGCTCTTGCACATTGCAAATTTCCGCGCTACAGCTCAGCTCCAACTATTTTCAAGTCGAAAGTAATCCTCTGTATATTTACCCTAATAAGAAAACAAGGAAGCTAATGTGGTCCCCCTTTACGAGGGCACCATTATTTGTGGGGTTCTTTGGGTTTCCATGATAGTTTGGCGGAGTGTGATTGAATATGTTTGTAAGAACCATCAAGCCCGGTCATATACAACAGCTCGGGCAGTGTATCCTTAGGGTCCAAGACCCGACCCAATACCAGTACCTTACAACTTGTGACGTCTGCCGTAGCAACTCTAGGTTAGTTGCTGCGGGGCCCTAAACCCTAAGCCCGAAACCCTAAACCCTAAATGTTGTAAGGACCGTATCGGGGTCCTAATCGGCAAGAGGTTGCTTTCTGTATCACTGTCTCCTGGCCAAGTTGAAAACAAATTTCGAAGCCCTAACCCCAAACCTTCGCATCCAAAACCCAAATGAACTATAGTCTAAACTCCTAGTATCCCCCTTAATATCCCTTATGGTAGTCCCCTATATAATCCCCTATATAACCCCCCTTTAGGGAGTTTAGACTATAATACAAATGCCTAAACCCTAAACTCCAAGTACCATCGTTGTTCCCTGAGCCTGCCAGGCCTTCCCCGACATGCCAAGCGTTTGTACGATGTAGGGACAGCTTTTGGGGTTTAGGGTTTAGGGTTTAGGGCTTTAGGGTTTAGGGTTTAGGGTTTTTGTGTGAGTAGGATTCTGGAAGGACGCCAAATAGATTCATGCTGATATAGCCAATGTCCTTCAACGTTCCGACTGTTGTCCTCAGTTTAGGGACAACAACTGAGAGAGCCCCACATGAAGGCCACTCAGCCCAACTCTTGAATTCAGGGTGCCCGACAGTTGTATTTCTGTTCTGTCTGTAAGCCTGAAAGGTGGGTTTATATTGGGGTTATATTGGGATTATTTAGGCGTTATATTGGGATAATGGAACAGATAATGAGAACTACTATAATGGGGTTATTATATCGAGACACCGAGACAACCGACAAAACCTGACACAGCAATGCTTACCCACCCAAGGCTAATCTATACAAATCCAAGCCTAGACCCTAAACCCCTCAACCCCTAAGCCCTAAAACCCTAAACCCCCAGACCCCAAACCCTAAACTCCTAAACCCTAAACTCCTAAACCCCAAACCCCAAACCCTAAACCCCAAACCCTAAACAGATGCAACTCCCAAGGCCCAAGACCCCAGGCCCTAAGCCCAAACCAAGTCCCGAACTGACCCACTCCCCAACCCTTACGGACCCCAAACCTGTGTGAGCTACGGACTAAATTTAGGTTGGGGGTATATAGGGTTTGGGGACCTATTAAGGGATATACTACAAATTTAGTCCAGGGCTCGCGTCGCCAGAGCCATACACTCACCCTTCGCACCCTCCAACCTCCAGCTGCTAAATGAACTCAAAAAATCTAAGCAATTCTACAGTTCCCCTTAAGTCGATAGAATATGGGGTATATGGGGATCTTATTATGATATTGGGCAATTCCATATTCTATCTACTTAAGAGGGGCTACATCCCTAAAGAACTTCTTTCAGAACCCAACAGCTTGCGCCGTAACAGGCGGGTTTCATTGTCAACGCCCTCCGCACTGGATGCGAGCCCTGCCCTATTGGCCGATACTCCGACCTGGCAGGGGCAGCGGAAACTTGGCTGAGGATGCAAGTTACACCTATAGTCCCCCTTTACTTGTTACACCTCCAACAGGATGCTCCAAGGTTTCTTTCTAACACCAGCTCTGCACATGCGATCCTTCTGCCTTGACATGGACATGCCTGCTGAAAGAAAAGTTCCCTGCATATGCCTCAATCTAGCGAGATTTTTTTGTGGGATTTGAGAGCGGGGCCACCCAGAATCTTGATACTTTGCGAGCTCAGAACACAAAGAGGGCCCCAAGCCTCTGGTTTGCGCATATTCTCCGGGTCCGGAACTAGACCCTGTTTCGAGGGGCTTGCATATGTCATGTGCAGCGGCCTGCCCAGAGCCTAAACGTTAAAGCGGAAAATGAAGGGCCTCCAAATTGTGACCCTAAACCTTATAACCCTAAATAGTACTCTCCCTTTTCTCTTCCATTACCCCTATAATATAACCCTTACAAGCCCTAAAACCATTTGGTCTATAAGCGCTCTCCATAGACCACACCAAGAAAAGGGGTTCCTCAAGCCCCGGATCTTGCACCACAACCAACAGGTTTGTTGTCTAGGACAAGCTTAAGCTAATATAATGAGGGAACCATACTAGTTACTATCTATACCATTAGGGTAGCTTAATTTCAGTTCCTTAACAGCAACCTAGAAAATGTGCAATATCTAGAGAGGTGAACATGCTACCCTAAGCCCTAAACCCGAAGAAGTGCTAGGAGTCACACGGAATTTGGGGACCAGCTGCATAAACCCGGCAAAGTTGTGCCGTTGATGGATCATTGGCACAGGTGGCAGTCATATGTCCCCTCTAGAAATCCTCCCAAAGTACCTGAGGATGCTATCCCCACGCGAGTGGATGTTTCTTGTAATGCCCCAATTCTGCAAAAGTACTGTATGCCGTTAAACATCACTGCTTCAAGTGTCTCAGCAACCGCCCCAGAACTGCACGGAGTGCAGCGCCGGAAAGTTCGGCATCATGGACCGCTGCCTCTTTTTCGGGGTTCTCCTGCTGGGGTGAAGGTGTACAGCTGATGCACATCAACCAGGGCCCCTGGTACGGCATTTGCTGGGTCTGTTTGTTGAGGATTTCCCCTAGTACATCCTGATATCTTGATGAGGGTGATGGATGCAGAGCAACCAATGGCATGCCAGCTGCCATAGAACCGGGATCTTAAGAGGATGCCCTCTCACGTGCTGTGGCCGCAGCTCTATCACAGTACGAAGTCTGTGATCATTTAATCTGAACCAAGGGTCTCATTGCGGGAAAGTTGTACACGCCTGTGGGCGTAGCGGCAGCCACTAAGACAGCTGAAACCCGCATCAGATGCGTACATCAAAGGGTAACATGCCGACCCTGGGCCCTAAAAGCCGGCACGCAAACACCTACCGTCGGGTATAACTGTAATCATATACTTTGGCGTCATTATAACAGAGTCTATTACGATGATACCAAAGTGTATGATCACAAATTCATAGACATCATTACGTAGGTCGTAGGTTGTTGGGGAAGTATGTGATACTTGTATGCTGCGGACCCTTAGGGCCAAGGCTTGAAAAGCCCCCTTCAGCTGCAGAATCCGTGCAGGATGGTCAGATCTCCGAGACCGCAGCGTGTCAGGACCCCTTAGTGTACCGTTTCCGTTGAAGTCCACTACTTGGAGGGTCAGAGGGACACAGTTTAGGGTATAGGGTTTAGGGTTCAGGGTTTAGGGTCAGGGGGACTTAGTAATTAGGTGAATAACCCCTATAACCCATATAGTAACTCCATTCATCCCCCCTCTTAAGCCACTTACCAAGTCCCCCTGACCCCCCAAGTGGGGTTTAAGGTTTAGGGCTTAGGGGTGTTGAACGATGGGAGTTCCTTTAGCTTGAGAGTGTTTTGGTTGTTTAGGGGCCGTCATGTGTACTGTAGTCTAAACTCCTTGAAGGGAGTTATGTGGGGAGTATATAGACTATAACCCCCTACATAATCCAGTGTCCATTTCATTTTCCATGTTCTTTTCCATTTGATTCTCCACTACTAAGGGGGACACTTAGAGTTTAGGCTATAGAATATAGTCCCCCTTAAGTAGATAGAATATGGGGTATATGGGGATCATCTTATACTATACCCAACGCCATATTATATCTGCTTAAGGGGGAGAATGATTGAGCCAGGAGGCTCTGGGGCGTCGTCTGATTTGGGGAATTCAGGGTATGAGGTTTCGGGGCTGAGGGACCTTCAAGGAATTGCAAGTGGAATTTCATTGAAGCAGCCATAAACCCCTACGCAGACCCTTCGATGTAATGCGACTTTCAAATCTAAGAAGAATTTTAAGCCCGAAATCATACCAAGGCCTAAAGAGCGACATGGGATGGTCCAGGTAAACCCAAAACATGCTGGGTTCTTCGGCGTCCACTTTGCCGTCTTCTCACAGGAAAGTTGGCCAACAAAGTGCCTTACCTGGACGTCCAAAGTATGTAGAATAAGTATTGGTAGCATTTCATAGCCTGGCCATCATTTTGCCTACCTTGGAGGTCCAAATAAGGCACTTATTGACGTATGGTTTGTGGCTTCACCACACGCCAACTGCAGGGAGCGGAGCCCGTTTGTTGGGTGGTCAGATGTCCAAGTTCACCTCTTAAGCTCTACCTGGACCTCCCAGTCCCAAAAAGCTTTGAAATAAGATCCATGGTTTGGGAGTCGAAGGCCATTATTCCGGGAATGTGGGAGGTCCAGGTGAAATCTAAAGTTTGTCCTGTGTTTGGGCATTCGAGCGCCCCCCGCAGCCAGGAAATGGACTCTGTCCCGCAAAGCCCAGAGCAAGCCCTTGACAGCACATGGTTTAGGGGTTTAGGGTGAAGTGTAAACCTCCATATCACATTTCCGCCAGTAGGAATGTGTATCCATGCACCATGAATCAGGGGGTTGTTTAGGATAAAGGGTTGTAGAGGGGAATGGAATACGCGAGTCTTCTAAGCAACTGTGATGGGTCGTACTGCCGTTGGCGGAAATCTTGCGCAATTGAGGGGTTCGGGTATTTAGGGTTAAGGGTTAGGGTTTAGAGAAACTAGCAGACTTCCTGCGGGTGGCGGGCTTGCGGCGGTACCAGGTAAGACGGGACAGGCCTGAATATTCTGGGAGCTTGTAGGCACCCAAGCCTGACTGCAATACAGGCCTAGGGTTTGGGGTTTTGGGTTTACAGAGACAATTCCCAGAAATGTCCGTAGCAAGCTGTCTAAGGACTCTTGCTAACCCCGACCCCGCAGATATGGATGGACCCTACGGCTGTGTAACCCGGATATGGTCATTGTTAGCACCATACCTTTGATTCACACTGCTGGAGGACTGTCCAGCCGGCCGGCACAGTGGAACCCAAGGCGGTCGAGCAGCACTTGGGGGTTTAGGGCTTAGAGTTCAGGGTGTAGGGATCAGAGGCGGTTGTAGTGCGCATGTTCCGGCATTGAGGGGTTAAGTTCCGGTTCAAAACTGTGGGTTGCAGCGGGCAGCGGGAGAAGCAGTAGCAGTACTAGGCAGTACCTGAACAAGGTACCCAAAGGTCGAAGTATCCAAATAATAGGGCTTCAGGCCACACATATGAAATCAGCCTGGACGATTTTTTGAACTTAGCAAATTGTTACTACCCCTAAGGGTCCAAGGACCCAAAATTGGGCTTTAGGGCCCAAATACCATCAAGATTTATGCTATTTGGGCTCTGAAACCCTATTATTTGGGTCCTTGGACCCTTAGGGTGCCCTGAGCCCTAAACTGTCTGAAGAGAGCCAGGCCTCTCGAGCCAAGCGGGTTGCACCGAGTGTGGTCCTGGAACCTTTGCCGAAGCGGGAGCAGCAGGCCAGTTTAGGGGATATGAGCCATAATCTAAACTCCTTAAAGGGGGTTATATAGGGGATTATATATGGGACTACTAGAGGGGTTATTGGGGATACTAGGAGTTTAGACTATAGCTCATATCTTGGGTACTGCCCCCTCAGTAACAGTTGGATAATAACTATGGTATGGTTATATATAGCCCTTAATAGGACCCTTAATACAGACTGTTACTGGGTGGGGGCAGTACCCAAGGGATATCATAGTCTTCGGGGTAAGGATTAAAATCGAAAGTCAGAGGGAACAGAAAGCCGAAAATGACACGGAAGCTTGGGGTTGTATGGTTGTTTATAGGATGGCATCTCATGTGTCAAGGTCCTGGTTTCCAGACAGGAGTGGACATGAGGCTTCCTTCATTTTTGCTCGGTACCTTCCCATGATTTCCAGCATTTTCAAATCCCCTTACTACAAGCGGGGTAAATTTACCACTGGGGCTTGATTACGCTTACATCGTGAAGTGCTAAATTCTTAGGGCCATTTTGGGGCATACATTGGCTCATTGCGTGTCTCGCGGCTGCAACGTGACCTCCAGACAGATTAGATGAGTTGAGCGCAGCAGTTCCTGCGCAAGTTGATGCATGCAGTTTCTTGCACACAGTTGTACTGACTAGCCTTGCTACGCAGCAAGTGAACTTCGCATTATTTGAAGTGCCACTTACTTGGTTGGTAGCAGGGAATGAATGAAGGACAACACACGGAAACTATCAGGGGACTACTATGGGGGTTTTGCAACGGGGATGCTAGGAGTTTAGGTTATAGCTCATACGAACAGTATATTGAACAGTAACATTTACCCCGAAACCTTGTTCTAGTCATTTAGTCAGTTTAGGCTCCTGCATTACATCTCCTCGAAAGAGACGCCCTTGCCTTTTGTCGTTGCTGTCAAGGAACTTATGTAACTTGCCATATTATAGGTGAGACCGCACATGTTTGCTTCGTTTCCGCCTCTTAGCACTAGCTTCAGCCCTACACCCTAGCCTCCATTCCTAGATCCGCGGCTTAGGGTTTAGGGCTTCAGATGCCTCGATGTGAGAGACGTTCCGTTGCTTTTGGTTGGAGGGTCATGGGCACTTAGTAAGTGGTCGAATAATAGGGGGATAAATGGAGTTACTATATGGGTTATAGGGGTTATTACCCTACTTACTAAGTCCCCCTGACCCTCCAAGTAAGCTTTGAGCCGTAGGCTGTGAAGATTGCACAGCTGGCACCTACCAGGCCTACCGGGTGGCTGTTGCCCAGACATGTGGGGAGAATCTAGAAAAGTAGATCCCCCCTAGGGGTTCTTAGAAGCTACCTGCTAGGTAGAGTACCATATTCAGGGTTCTAAATCCTCCCAATGGTCTGGGTGCAGGGGCCAAGGCATCTAGAAGAGGGTTTCAGGGTATATTCTCCTATGGCTTCATAAAGTGCTTACGGGCCAATAACATTTGGAGTGATTCAGGCTTGTACGTTACGGACCTGAGCCTGCAGCATTTGGTTCATTCTTGTTAAACGTGCTGGCATGTTTCTTCACGGTTGCTGCATCATATGTTCTTTGAAAGGCCTCGAATTTCTACAGTTGAAAGGGTGTCGAACCAAGAGGAAGGAGGTGTTGTGGGGTTGGAAGGCGTAGCTTCTAGTGTGCAGTTCATAAACTCTAAACCCTAAATCCCAAGCTTGAACCCTAAACTTGGGCTCTCTCTGAGATGAGGTTGTAGCGCCTACGCCTGCCCTTCGCTTAGAGGCGTAGGGCTCTGGATCCGCACTTGTAATCCCCTCCCCAATACTAGGGGTTAGAGCCCCCCCACCCCTCATTTTTGTCTACCAGGACCCTGTTTGTACCCTTAATTAGGGGTATATGGTCCCTAATAGTGGTTATTTACGGGTATATAGAGGGTAGATGGAGGGTCTAGGTAGAGTGTAGTGTACCTGTATGGGTGGTTGTCAAAATTATGATCCTGTTTTGGATCCCTATTATAATACGACACCTAATATTTAGGGTACCCAAAAAAGGGACCATACTTTTGGCAACCACCCATATAATGGGAAGCATCTGAAGACTTCTTCGCTCTATGTAATGTGTTATTTGCTGTTAAACCCTAGATGCTATAGTAGTTTCCATTCCAGCTTACATTTTATCCTCCATTCATCCTCAAATAGGGGGCCCCGACATAGATCCAAAATACAATACCTGAAACCTAAAAGTATGCAAGATAATAGCCTTTCGGGCTATGTTATATAGGTTCTGGGCTGTTATTCTGCCTTTTTGGGGGGGTCCAGGTAATGCTCATTACGGGGACCCCTCTCAGCAAGGGACTCTGAATTCTTGGAAGCCTGAGTCCCTGCAACCCCAGTCTCCGATGAATGTCCATTTTCTTTGCCATTTGATTCTCATTATTTAGGTAATCCCAATTTATATCCCAATCCATGTGAGTCTCCATTATTCTGATACAGCCCTAAACCCTAAACCCTGAACCCTCAGCCCTATTTACCCCTGTATTGTGTCAGGGCAGTGTCGAGAGCTTTCCTTGTTTGTTTGGCGAGCCGTTGGCTCTTTGGGGTCGGCTTTTCGTCGACAAAGTGGGGATGCCTAGCTTAGCACCTTTGTCTTAGAGCTTGGGTATAGGGATTTAGGGTTTAGGGCCTGGGGCTGGGGATTTCTGTTTCTAAACCCTAAACCCCAAACTGTTTTGTAATGTCTTTGGGCCGGCTGGTAATAGCAAAGTACTCTTGGATTCCTTTGCAGGATGGAAATGGTGCAAGCGCAGCTCGCCTGGTTCAGACGGCAATTCACACAGGGCTTCAAAGATTATGGGGTTCATAGGATTAATAGGACTTATAGGGGTTATGAGGTGCTTCGGAAAAAGGATAGGGGTTGAGGCGTCATGGGGTTCATAGGATTACTCGGAATGTATAAGGCTTATTGGGCTGATATGTTTTTTTGCAATGAGCATAAGGCCTCAGGGGTTATGGGGTTCATAGGATTTATAGGCTTTATTATGCTGAATAGCTTTATAGCAATTAGCATAGGGCTTCAGACGTTATAGGCTTCATCATAGTTCACAGGATTGAAAGGGGTTTATGGAGCTAAACCCTAAACCCTAAACCCCGGCCTCAGCCATGATTCGATTCATTGGGTTTATTGGCCGTATGGGGCTTAGAAAAATGGTTTATCCGGGATTAGTATCTTTATATAGGGATCATGGAACACAAATGGAAATGCTATAGTATATAAGGGTTATATGGGGATTCTATTCTTATTACAAGGGTTTATCTCAGGTAGATTTGCAGGGGCTCCCAGATGGAACAGACAAAGCGTCCTCTAGTCCACAGATACGGAGCAGGATCATGGTTCCCTTCTTGGTGTTTGCATCCTTCAAAGGGGTTTAGGGCTTAGCTTTTCGGGAATGTGAGGCCACTTTCTTTGTCGGGTATAGGGGCTCTTCTTTGCGGTCACATGCGTAGCCCGTTATGTTGAGTAGTCGCCATTCTGTGCAGGAGCCCAATTCGTAAGCTGTTCGACTTATGTTGATGTTACAATGGAAGCTGAATTCCTTAACGGCAACCCAGGTTTTGATGCCAACATTAAGGACACGGCTGTTCCATTCGGAATCACAGCCCAACAATTCCGAAGCAAATCCTGAATTTAGCTTCCCTCACGAGAGGTTGTTGAGTGTCTACCGGGAATTGGCGGCATGTGCCCTAGGTTTGTAACAGTCATCTCGCGAAGCGAAGCTGAAAAAATCGGTAAGAATGAAAGTGATGGTCAGGACTTTCCTGTTACCATTGAGGGCAAACCTTCCTAGACGCTCCATCTACCCTCTATATACCCCTAAATACCCACTATTAGGGACCATATACCCCTAATTAAGGGTACAAGGAGGGTCCTGGTTGTTTACAATGTATCCATACTCTGGTAGCTCATTAAGAAGATTTAGGGAGCACGGGCGTCGGTCGGCGCTAAGGAACTCTTGAATCAATCTAACGCTTAGGGTTGATGGGAGTTTGGGTTGTGGAGTTTTGTGTTTAAGGGATCTACGGTTTTGTGTGTACCTAGACCCTCCATCTACCTTTTATATACCCCTAAATACCCATTATTAGGGACCATATACCCCTAATTAAGGGTACAAGGAGGGTCCTGGTGTAGAGTTCAGTGCAACTGGCTGCACAGACAGGGGACTTGTCTGCAGTTTTTCCTCCACAAGGCAAATCACAGGCCCTGGCTTGGAAAGAATACGGCGTAGCAAACACAACTAGTAAAGCGGGTTACTACATGGTTGTTGTTTCCCTATGACACAGGACCAGGCCACTTGAACAGCTTAATGTCAATGTGCAACTTGCTATACAGCAGCCTGCACAGAGTGACCTGTGAATTGCGCTTGTAAGGAAATCCTTGATGGCTTGGGTAGAGGCATTCGTTCTTGGCCAGCAGCAGAAAGGGGAATTTGCATGTATTCTCACTTTGGCGTGCGTGCAAAGCATGAAAACTCATGGTCTTGTTACGTTGAGCTCCTTGTTCATACAACAGTGCCTGATCTAACTGTCAGCTATGCAGCCAATACGGCCGATGCCGATGGAACCCGTGAGATCCAACACACCGTCCTTGTATTTTCAATCGCTTCCGTTAGGGTCCTCGCACTAGCTAGCCGCGATCGGTAAACAACTGGGCTGCTGGCAGAACCTTCACATAGCAAATGGCATGGTTTCCTCACACAAGCAGGAACTTAGCTTCAGATGCTTTAGCTCGGGTACTGACTCCAAAAAACTAACAGTTAGAGAATATTCATCAAACAAAATATATCGAGCCCTCAATATGACCCGTATTGTTGACTGTTAACGGGGGGGAGAAGGACCCAAGCAATAACCCTAAGCCCTAGACCCTTAACAGCAAAACAGCAACCCTGACAAGCCTTGTTCCGTTGCTGCTGGGCTCAATACATAACTCGCCGCTTTTCAGCCTGCGGCAGCTCGGCAGAGATGGCTACAGACAGGGTAACATAGCGGCCAAAAGATTTAGGGTTTAGGGTTTATCAATATCCTTTATAAGTCAACTCGAGGTACCGCATTCTACAAATCTACAAGAGATCTGGGACCAACATATTGGCAACTCTGCAGTTTCCTACATTAGATTGTTTGCAGAGCCCTGTTTCATTCACTGATGTACTAAACGAGGTGCAGGTGATTTACTTTGCTTCGAGCTGTTGTGAGTCCGCAGCCTCGTGATTTCGACTACACTGCTTGACTCCATCCAAAATTTGCTTTAAAAAGAAAAGCTCATTCGAAAACTTGCTGTCACCATTGCTGCCGTGGACACCGCCACCCACCGCCATCGCGACCACCATGACCATGACCACCGCCGCAAAGACCGCAAGCACTATTCCAAGTAATTGCTTCCAGCGCCGGTACGAACGCTTTCGGCAGGCACACACCTCTCCCCTGCTGCTGCTATAGCCCCCCTTAAGTAGATAGAATATGGGGTATATCAGGACCTTGTTATGATATAGCCCAAGCCATATTCTATCTACTTAAGGGGGACTAAACCCTAAACCCCAAATAGCATTTCCCATTTTCTTTTCCATTATCCCAATATAACCCCAATATAACCCTTCTATCTACTGAAGGGGGACTATACTCTGCCAAGGATGCCGCAGATGTGATGTCAGGCCATTACATACACATCCATGTTGAGCCCTGGAGTGCAGGGAGACAGGGAACCAGCTGGGGTACTTGGTACTGTAGTCTCCTTAGGAGCTATTTTTTATTATAGTATATCCCTAAGAAAGACAATACAATTTCCGTAAGGAGACTACAGGGTAAGGGAAGGTCTTCTAGGGAGAGTCTGCATCATCGTCATGACAGGAAATTGGGATAGGCTGCTAGACCTGATTCCTGACGCGTAAGTGTTGCAATAACGTGCTTCCTGAGACTGATTACTGGGGCATAGTAGTAGCATGAGAGGTGGTCATGCAGAGGTCCGGATCAACTGTGCATTGGTTTTCCAGGTTTGGCTTACCATTCCTTAGAATTACCTACGCGACATTTATAATCCTAAACCCTAAACCTGCCATTCTTCCTTCCCCCTGGGCGGACATCATATTCACGCTTACGAGAACACTCCAAGGACTACAAAGGATTCCAATCTAATTCCCGGGAACCATCCTTTTCATCCGCCCGCCCACATTCTCTACGAAGCACTCACTAAGCAGACGAATCACCGTTATGACACAAACTCTTAGCACCTCAACATTGCTCAGGAGATCGATGGTAGTCGCATCGCTGGTCTTGATAGGTGCAGAGCTGAGACTGTCAAGGTGACCCACCTATTGGGGTTACATGGGGCTGTGTAAGGCTTATCCAGGGGCTTGATAGGGGTTATGCGCGATTGTGTAGGGTTATGTTACAAAACGCACTTGGCGAGATGGAGGTCAGGATGTTAGCTTCTCGTGCCAGACGTATGGTCCCCTAAATTTCCTCCCTGTGCTTGCAACTTTAACTTGTGTCAAATTTCTGGGTACTGCATTGAGTGGAGTACGTGCGGCTGCTCTTCCGGAGCTGGCGATTGAACAAGTCCAGCAGCAAAAAAAATGTTACAGGCGTTATATGTAATCTTGGCTTATATAGAGTTAGATAGAGGTATGTTGGGACTATATGGGGTTATATGGGGTTCAAAAAATGGTAATGGAAAACTCAAACTACCATATTACGATAGGGTCTTCCTTGGGGCCACAGAGAAATATGGGGGGATCTGGGAATGATGGAGCAAGAAACTCGAAACCACTATTTAGGATTTAGGGCTCATTCAAAATTTAGTGGTTATATAGGTGTGTATACCCTAATCATGGAGAGAGAAAAGCATCACATTGCGTTGTCTGTGTGGCTCTGCAAGGTACTTTGCCAAAGGGGGGGGGTCCTAGAACCACGCGGTTTAGGGTTCGGGGTTTGTCTTCAAAGACTTGGTGCAAGCCCCGAAGCCATAAACCCAAGCATGCCCAAAACCAACCATGCAGTCCCTCTTAAGTAGATAGAATATGGGGTATATGGGGGTCTTACTATAAGTTGCCCAAAGCCATATTCTATCTACTTAATGGGGACTATACACCCGAAGCCCGAAAAGCAGCCAGGCAACTATTGCAACCCCGCGAGCAAGAGACACTCACGCATGCATGAGTGCTTTACCAAGCTATCCATAGGCTGTACATACTCACACACACACATATATGTATATATGAGTTCTTACAGGGGCCCCAAAAATCTAGTATGGTCTCTGCGACCCCCTGAACCTCAACCCCCAGATCTTGATCAGTTTTGGAATCATGGCTGAGCCATGGCGCGCACTCATCGCATCGCTCACGGCGGAGCTGGAGCATATGTCCTTTAGGTTGCGTGATACACAGCAGGAGCCATGCCTGTGTTTTTAAGGGGTGCAGGGTTTTGCAGGGTTCATGTGGCAGTTGCATGGGTTCATGTGGCAGTTGCATGGGATTTGCATGTATTCGCAGACATACGCATATGCATACATGTGACCCGCCAAAACCCACCGTTACATGTATGACATAAAAAAACTTCGAAAGATATGCTAAAATCAAGTTGGGATTGTGCGTTTAACTTCAAACTCCTGACTGAACATTACAGATTCCTAGAACCCTAGAAAACCTTAATTTTAATCTTAAAATGAATCTCGAATCCTCAATCCAGAGTTCGGAGTTTACAAGCTCTCCAGACTTTCCACACTCAGGGTGGCGGATTGAAGACTCAAATAGAACTCGTCTAGGAATCTCTCCGATTTTTTGATAAGGTTATATTGGGCTATACAAGGGTTTATATGGGAATAATGGAAAACAATTTCCTGTTCAATAGCTGAGCAATCCAGCGGAAATCCCAACTTCCAAACTTTTCCAGGCTCATAACACAGATGCTGCCCGCGTGGTAGCCACTAAGTGTCTGAAAAAGTTGCGTGGAAGCGTGCGAGAAAATAGACAGTGTGTCCAGGCAAAATAGTAGTGGTGTATGATATAACTGCTTTGCTTAGTGGGCTTCTTGATTCGGAAGACATTTGAGCCAGAATCTAAACTCCTCAGACAAAGTTATATGCGGGGCTACTATAGGGGTTATTAAGGAGGATGCTGGGAGCTTAGACTTAGACTATAGCTTATTTATGCTTATCTTAGGAAATGCCCCTAAACCCCAAACCGCATTCTAACCTACTGCTTAGTCGGTCGCACGACACGATGCAGGCTTAGGGTTTTAGGTTTCAGGGTTGTAGGGTTTTAGTGTTTGGGGTTTTTAGGGTTTTAGGGTTCACGGTTTAGGCTGATACATGGCGGCGGGCGCCCCACTAAACAACACATTTGCGGATGCCAAAGAGCCAGAAAAAGCGAATCTAGCAAAGAGCACCCGTAGTACAACAAGAGAAAGAGTTAGACCCCGGGAATTACAGAAGATCCACAAATCTTGTATCAAAATGTCTTTATTGAAAACCTCACGAAACCAATAAGAACAGAAGAGTTACAGGGATCTCTCATTGTGGAAGATTTCGTTTGAATCATGTTAGATAAATCCTTTATAACAAATGCATACAAGTGAAGATCTAGGACATACAGGGCATTCCTAAGTCTCATCAGGTTTCCTATAGATACATGTAATTACTCAAATGCCCTTTCAATCAAAACCGCTACAAGAACACTTAAGACAGAGATCCTTAGTCTTAGCAAATTTCCATTGGGTTCCTTTCCCTTCTTGTGAAATTCGACCATAGCAGCCATCGACAAGCAACGAAACCTAGAACATGCACGGGATGCACGATTCTAATGAGATCACCTGCGGATTCTTTTGTATAACTTCCTTTCGAACCACAAGAACGAGCATAGAAGGTTAAGAAATATCGGGAGGCCCCTGATTCCAATTAGATTTCCGTGACTATCTCATATAATTCGTTTCGAAGCACTTATATATAAGGGCGGGGGCGGCGGGGGCGGCGGCGGCGGCGGCGGTGGTGGTGGTGGTGGTGAAGCGGAGAAGTAGCGCTACTTGTGATAGCATCTATGGGCTTAGCGTGATTCTTAGTACGGATAGTACTCTGTTCCGAGACTGCAAAACACTTTGGCAACACCCATGTGCGTTCTTGATATGGCTAGTTCGGAACCCGCAACATATTGCATATGGCTTTCACCCTGGAACAATCACAGATTCGATTTACCAGGTGCTCGAAATTTTTATTGCTACAACTACCTTGTTGGGCCTGTTCTAGTGTTGGGCCAGTACCCAAGCAACATGCGTAGGCCCTTCTGTTTTGGGTCAGGTCAGGGAGTTGTCGTTTTTGTGCCCTTAGTGTTTGTGCCCGTGGACTTGGACCCCTGAACAATGGAATACCAATCTCAAGTAGGGCATTGTGGACCCAAAACCTGGATCAATGTTAGGGATCCTTGATACTTTTTGGGGTATGGGATTCCTCATATTTATGTGAAAACGATCCTTTTTTCTTCTTAGGGTAATATGGGCTAAGAAACCTGAAACCCTAAACCCTTAACCCTTAACCCTTAACCCAAAACCTGAAGTCTTTGATCATGGCCAGCTTGACAACCTGCAGGAAAACGACTGGCTCCGGGCTGCTCTTCTGCAGTTTATACTGCAGACTATACCTAACCCTAAGGGTCCAAGTACCCAATAATTAGGTACTTGGGTTCTGGGTAATAGTAATTGTAGTACAGGTTTTGGGTAAGTATATGACGATTGGGTACTTGGACCCTTAGGGTAAACTCCAAAAGTATGTAAAATAATAGCCCTAAACCCATAATAATAGCCACAAAGGCCATTATTTTGCATACTTTTGGGGTCCAGGTAGGCACTATAGGCCCTCAAAGGACTTTTGCAGGCCCATGTTTGACATTCCACGTTTGCCTTGTGGGATTTAGATTTCTGAGTTGTAGGGTTTGTAAGCAGCAGGGTCTGTGGAGTGCCCGGAAATCATAGAACCGACATTCTGCGGGGAGGTTGACCACAAACGCAGTTTTGGGTTAGGGTTTAGGGCTGGGGGTTTAGGGTTTAGGGTGGGTCGGACTCCAGGAACTTCAAGAAGAGGCTCAGCTAGCCACAAGGAGCAAGAATCGATCGCACTCCCAGACAGGTGCCTTAAGCCCAAATGCAGACTATGCTAAGCTGTGTATCCCCTCAATAATCACGGTCTCCATTACATTTTTCGATTTTTCCATTTGGCCTTCCATTATTGCACTTTCCATTTGTCCACTGGTTATGTGAGAGATACTGGCTGTAGAAGACGTTCCTCCTGTTGCGCCAGGGTTTTGGTTTTGTGCAAAAGAACCGCCATCAAACAGCTGGAAAGCACACTTGCAGCAACCCAAAACCCTCAACCTTCGGATTGTTCTGCCTCAGAAGCCGGGCCTCTTGGCAAGAACCTAGGCCCCTTACAGATTCTACTCCTAGTCCCTAAACCATAATCCCTATCCTAATCTATCTGCCTGCAATGCAATGCACATGTTGCAGCCGCAGCCCAAAACCCTAAACGTGAGGACTTGTGCGACGTGCAGGGCTCAAGGCCTGCCCAGATGGTACGTCCAGTACGCCCGGCGCGTCCCAGCCACATGCCCCCGCCACCTCCACCAGTGTGCTTGGGCGTTGTTTAAGATTTACTTGGCCAATGTTGTGGACCCTGTATGCGTCTTTTGGGGCGCGTAGTTTTCGTTCTTTAGGCCCCAACAACGTCGTATTCCTAGAGTATATAATAGGGGTTACGGGGATTTGTCGCATATTTGCGTCAAGTCGTGATATGTCAGTTTTATGGTAATCTGCACAGTCTTGTCCACACGTGGGGTCTTCAAGACCCTTAAAAAATAACACCGACATTCCTTCACTCATCTCAATCGATCTGCAGGGTCCTTAACGGCCCACATTATCAGAAGCACGCACGTGTGACCAGATGGAAACATAGTAACATGAACCTATGCCTAGCAGGTCCCCAAACGGGATTCTCGTCACACTATAGGGATTTGTGCGGATCGCAAAGCGCTATGGAGGCTCCCTATTGAGATTTCATGTTGGGGGAACTGGCAGTTTTGCAATCCGCTCAATGCCGCTCAATGGTCTGAACCGCGGAAGCTACACATTCTAACCTCGAATTAGGCGCGCTGCTTTGCCCTAATGGTCTGCTCAGTCCGGGTGCTTTAGAAACTCATCCTCCACATGGAAAACTTCAAAAGTTAAACGGGACGCGTGCTCGCCATAGACATCCATAAACCCTGTCGACTCTAGACTTGAAGGCCCCAAGCTGTGAGTCTAGAATGAGATGTCAGGGGAATACTACTAAGAACCACCCTCAACAAAGTGGCTGCGAATCCAAACTTGGGTTAATATGAGGCTTGAGCATCCCTTGGTTTTCCTTTTTTGATCATATGTGTACAAAGCTTTCGAGACAAAGGTGTGCTACGTACAGCAGGACGTGACAAAGGGCTACCTAACAGGGGTGGTGGGCGCCCACGACAAACGGGCCTTTTTGATCCACAGCCACGTGCGCTTCAACTAGGGTTTTTTTGTCAGGTCACCCTGTTCGAACAACCGACGTAGATCTGTTTAGGACAACACAATGCCTAGCATCAGACCATGCCATACTTTACAGGTACATCTCTTCTTTCCGCTAAAAAATTCCGCAAGAGCCGCTTGATCCTGCATGACGGCTTGAGGACTGTGAGCCCCAAGCAGCCAGTACTTGAGTTGGTGAGCCCGGGGCCTCAGATGCATCCATTTTTTCTGAAAGGGCAGGCTCAGAGCACCATGCAATCATGAGTTGGGGCATTAGGCTTGAAAATGGATTCAGGGATCATGCTCGGGGTTGCAGGTTTGATGTACTGATTTGAGGGAGAGAGTTGGGATGAGGGTTTGATTCTGGTTTCCTAGCCACAGCTTGAGACTAGCAGTGATAAACACAAAAACCTAAACCCCTACCCCCTAAACCCCTACACCCTCAACCCTAAACCCCAAACCCAAACCCTAAACCCCGGTGTTAGCCGTGTTAAGTGGGCTTGGGGTGATGAAAGGGCCGCAGGAGGAGACGTCCAAAGGCCAGAGTGAGTTCACAGGTCGTTCGTAAGGAATGGAAGCCCCTCTTTAGGGATTAGGGTTTTGGGGATTAGGGTTTTAGGGGTTAGGGTTTTAGGGATTAGGGTTTATGGCAAGGGCATATCAATATTGACTTCCATTGTGTTTTCCGTTCCTTCATTCCCTGCGAACCACAGGCAGGTCAAAGGTTTGCCCAAGGCCCCAGCAGCGAAGGAGGAGGATAAGCAGGAGGAAAGAGAGAGAACAGGGCCCGCTTGCATAAAAGCTTACCAATTTAGGCAGTTTAGGTGTTAACAGGTATCACGTCCACTATTCACAGTATACCCTACACCCTAAACCCTAAACCCTAAACTAGTGCTTCAACTATATCACAAAAGGGTCAGCCCTCATAGCGCAGGAGAGGAAAGAAAGCACGAGATGGCAAAATCAACCCACGGAATCATCAGAGTTTGAAGATTACTGGAGACCCATGATTAATAAACCCCCTCCTCTTAAGGGCCTGGATATTAGGATCCCTATTAGAATCCCTATTAAGGGGAGGGGGTTTATGAATCAGGGGTCTGGGTTATGAAGAATGGATTCGAACATTCGCTTCGGTCATCCATCAGGCCCTACATTGCAGGTGTAGATCCGCACTTTCACAAGGCAAAGCCCATGTAACCTGCACTTTGTATATTCAAGCCCGCCATTTGGGATTGAGCACAGGTGGGTACAGTTTGACTTTGGGACGGAGGCTCTGTATTAAAGCTCCTGCCTTGTGAGACGCCTAAAGTGGTTTTGGGTTGCCCTATGGTCTTCCTGTTTCAGCCGCCATCAGGGAGTGTCCAAAATTCAAGGCCTCCGTTTTACCCCCTGCAAAGGACTGGTGAAGGATACCGGCATGTTGCTGATGCATCAAGGGACCAGGTTTGAGTTCGCATCGTAATCCTCGAGATGGGGCTTAGAATTATTGCCTCATATTCCTTGTACCCCCAGACATTCCGTCCGGCAACCTAAACTCTGAGGCGATCTGGGTCTTGGTGCAGGAGATGACACCATTTCAACTCAAGCAAGTCGTATGTCTCAAAGTGCGGCTCTCGGCAGTGTCGAGGACCACCACAGCCCCGGTTTAGGGTTTAGGGTTTAGGGTGTTTTGCAAAATGGTAGTTTCCCAAAATAAGGGGACCCCAATATAGACCCCAAAATACTATAGTCCTTATTATTGGGGCCTCCAAAAGGGTACCCCTAATTTTGGGAAATTCCCAAATCCCAAGCCTTCAGCCCCAAAGAATCCTTAGCCCTTATCCCTGGAGCACGCCGAGTCCTCAAGGATTCCAAGCCCTAAATCCAAGAGACTAGGGTTTAGGGTTTAGGATTTAGAGGGTTTATAGGGTTTAGGATTTCAGGTTTAGGAGTTCGGGTCTAGGGTTTAGGGTCTAGAGTTTAGGGCTTAGGATCTAGGGTCCCTACACCCTGAAAAGCCCCAAACCCTAATCCCAAAAGAATCCCTGACCGTAAGGCGGTGCTGAAGTTGGGCCACCTCAGGAACCTAGGGGTAGGGGCAAGGCTAAACCCTATCGGGTATATTATTGGAGTTATATATAGGGATAATGGAAAAGAACATGGAAACTACTATATTGTAAGGGTGTATTGAGGTTATAGTCCCCCTTGAGTAGATAGAATATGGGGTATATGGGGATCTTATTATAATATACCCAAAGCCATATTATATCTACTTAAGGGGGACTATAAACCTAAAAGATATTTCTGGTTAGGGTTCAGGGTTTAGGGGATGTAGCACGGTGTAGTGTTCAGTCGCAAGTGAGGTAGCACCAGGTAACACGCTTCTCAGGGAACAGCAGGCGTCCATGGGGAGGTTACTCAGTCACTAAATGGAAGGGGGTTCCCCATACCAGTGGTACTTCATTTTGGGGAGGCCCCTATACTAAGGAGTATAGTATCGAGATTCCCCTATATTGGGCAATTACAAAATGATGTTGACGTTCAGTCGCAAGTGATTGTATTACCGCAGTCTTTTTACAGTCAATGCCTAAGCCCTGAACCTGGAACCGAACTCTACCCTAAACCCTAAAACGTAGACCCATGAATGATTTTCAACGGCGCAGACGATGAGTTGGACGTCAGCCGTGCGCCCTTGAATCCTTACCCCAGGCCCTATGCCCTGTATAAACCACAAAGTCCTAGCCTTAAGGGGAGCTGCGGAGTGAATATAGGGATTATTTTAGGGGTATAACTGTCGATTTCCTAGGGATTATTACAAACATCCACTCCACAACACTCTCCCTTTAGCACCCCTACTTACGGGTCAGGGGGACTAAGCAAGCACACTTATCACCCTATTTACATATATAATATACATATATAAATATATACATGCGCCGTACTATAGACCCGGTTATGCCCATGATTAGCCTACTTATTACGTCCCCCTGAGCCCCAAGTAAACACTAAACAAACCCCAAACCCTGAACCCTAAGAACTAGGAGCTGCATCCTCATTACATCGCCGAGTCGCAAACTCATGCACCGCCAGCCTTTGAGAAGTTGGCTGAGCTCCCCGGCGTTGTACATTTGGTTCTCTATTGGGGACATCGTGATCCTAGGAGGGTCATGTACGGCATGGAAGGGTATGCAGGGTTTAGAGGGTGGACACCTGAGGAAATGCCACAATCCTAGAGACTCGAATCGCAAAACGTGGAAATGAAATGCAGGCAGGGATAGCATTTCTTTAGGGCTTGGGGTTGACAGGCACGGGAACCTGCATACTTTGTGGTAGAGTTTTGAGATAAGCTAGAGTGAGGTTTATGGCTGCATGTCATAAAAGTACACAGAACCATAAAAGCGGTTGATGTAGATAAAAGAAGGGTGCGCTCAGGGGCCAAGAGGATGGAGATAATAGCAGGATCATGAGGGTCCTCTTGAAGGATTCTATAAGGATCATTTTGAGACACTGCAGCCCCAACATTGAACACGCTCCCTTGAACCGCCTCATGCTGAAGATGCCCCCATGACCCTGAGATGTTATGGCTTGGCAGAGTATACTGCGAGTGGTGGTGTGTCTGCAGCTAAACATAAAGCGCGGTAACGTATATGCATAGCATATCATTATGGCAGAGCAGTGAGGTTTTGTAGGTCTTTTGTTTGGACTTGCAAAGGTTTTGTGCGGGTAAAGATCTTGAAGCGGTTTGTAGGGCTTTCTGCGGTGCGTGGGGACAGTTTGGCAGGGCGTGTACGGAGTCCTGCATACCCTTTAAGCCAGCATTCTTATGAGTAGTACATCCCAAAAACCAGAAAAGAGAGCCTCCAGTCCAAGTATCGGAAGTTTGGCGCGTAGGACGCAGAGACCCCAACCATTAGCTAGACTTCTCAGCTGGAAACGTTAAGAAGGGAATCTCAGAAAACCTGGCGCGAGCCAATGCGCGGTAGCAACTACAAACAATATCTCGCAAGACACCAACAGATGCTAAACATTCGAAACCTTGGGCACGCCCTTGTGTTGATAGCTAGTCGAGGTCCTAGAGAAATTTGGCAGTTTCCCAAAATAGGGGGCAGAATTCTGACCCTCCAGCCCTGGAGCTTTGCTAGGGTTATACAGGCCCGGGATTCTATAGTGGCTATATATAGGGGTTATATGGGGATTTTATAGGGTTATGTAGGGATCTTATATCCTGAGCCAGAAGAACCCAACCCCTCCACCCTACAACCTTCATCCCACATGCCCAAACCGCAGATCTCCAGCTACCCAAGACGCTGAACCTCAGAACTTTAAGGCTAGAACTTTCGGATTTAGAGTTTAGTGCCTCAGACCTTTAGGGCTAGAACTTTCGGGCTTGTGTCTAGGTTTTGCTCACTTGGAAACACTCAACTTATCTACTTGGTAGCGAATGAGGACAGGGAGCCCCCCTAAAGCACTACGGGCTAATCCTCTATGACAGACCCCTGGGGTTATATGGGGATAATGGAAAAGAAAATGGAAACTACTATATTATATGGGGTCATATAGGGTCATATAGGGTTATATAGGGTTATACAGGGGTAATATACTAACCCCTTCCTTGCGTACAGGTCCTATCTAGTTCTTCAACGCAGCGCCGTGCTCTTGCTCAAAATGTTGGATTGCCAAATAGCGCCCTGCTCTTGCTCAAAGTGTTTGGATTGCCCTACTTGCCGTTATCTAGTTCTTTTACACCGCCCTGCTCTTGCTCAAAATGCTTGGATTGCCCTACTTACCATTATCTAGTTCTTCAATATAGCGCCCTGGTCTTGCTCAAAATGTTTGGATCGCCCTACTTGCCTTGGTCCTGCAAGATCCCCAAGAGAGGTCGATAGGTGTCAGAAATCGTGAATGGAAGTGATGCCGCAGCTTTTGCGCGAAAGCTCTACAGCCTAGACTCTAGGCCCCCAAACCGTAGACCCCCTGAAGCTTGAAAGCCTAAATCCTGATCCAAGGGTCAAACCTACAACCTCGCTGAAATCTTCGCTCAGTGAGCTTGTGATCCGACCCACAAGCTCGCTGAAGCTTACCTGTCCAGTGGTGGGGTATAGGAGGTTTAGGATACTACCTCAATAACGGAGAATCACATGGAAAAGATTGTGGAACATCAAATGGCAACTGGGATGATGCAGGTATATGGGCGTCAAGGGTTTAGGGTTGGAGTGGTGTGTGGGGTCTATGG
This sequence comes from Symbiodinium pilosum, assembly GCA_905231905.1. Taxonomy (NCBI): domain Eukaryota; class Dinophyceae; order Suessiales; family Symbiodiniaceae; genus Symbiodinium; species Symbiodinium pilosum. Next base: position 111,927 of record CAJNIZ010000536.1, on the reverse strand, counting down.
ATTAGGTTTGTTGGTTGCGGGTTTAAGGTGTTTATCAAGGATCGACACTTTGAAGTGGGTAGTTATGTAATGGCTACCGGTATGCACGGTATAGGTGTCTTAGGTGGACTTCATCAACCTCAACTACCTCATACCAGCCGTATTTGAGCTGTTTTCGGGGGTTGCTGGCCACTACCCATTCAAAGTTTTGATTTGTTTGGGCAAGTGATACCCTATTTGAGCCAAAGTTGTTAGGCTTGGATTGGAGAAGCCCTAAGATATGGTAGCTTCCCATACATGGGGGGGCCTCAGTAGAAACCCCAAGATGCTAAAGGCACTCGCGAAAACATGAGCCTGATTTTCGGAAAGCCTTCTCTATCTCGCCCAGACCTATATAAACAACTATACATAATCTCGGGTTCCATGTGATTTTGTATGTGTTTCATTTGTTTCTCCAGATTGGGGGGGTCTCCCCCGAACCTTAAGCATCTCTCTACATCCCCGACATGAGCTATAGGGGTTTAGGGTGTAGGGTTGAGGGTAGGCTATATGGCTCTAGTCTAAACTGCTTAAAGGGGGTTATAGAGGGAAGTATCATCGGACGGGATAGCAGGAGTTTAGACTATAGCTCATAGGAACCCACTCGTTAACCCCTTCGAAGCGACCTCTCGTCCTTTTCTGGATTGCCGTTCAGGAACTTGATGTAAGGCACCATCTTGGGGGAAACCATATCTACTACATATATACCCATTATGGTAACTTAATTTAAGTTCCTTAACAGTAACCCAGATTATGGGCTTACAGTTAGACGTTGACTTAAATTAAGCTAATTGGGGAAAACATATTAACTATGATATATATATATACACCCATTATGGTAACTTAATTTACGTTCCTTAAACCCAAAACCTTGAACCCCAAACCCTAAACCCTAAACACCGAGTGTTTTGTCCAAGGAAATCCAGGCTCGGAGCCGGTTCGCAGTCGCAATTCGCGCAGGTCGTCGGCGAGGCAAGCACGACGCTTTTCTGCGCTGACCTGTGAAAGTCGGGCGCAGGGAATGAATAGGGTTTAGGGTCATGAATAGGGTTTAGGGTCATGAATGGGGCTTAGGGTCATGAATAGGGTTTAGGGTAATGAATAGGGTTTAGGGTCATGAAAAGGGTTTAATTAGGGGTTTGAATATGGTTGATGTAAGCGCTGTACTTACAGCTACTTGGAGGAGCTAGAGGGCCAGGAAAGCTGTTCCTGATCACTTGAAGTTTTGCAAGTGGCATGCATTGGACGTGTAGGCATGCTCATGTTTGTTGTTTTGTTGGTTTAGGTTTTAGGGTTTAGGGTTTAGCAAGCAATTACAGTTTCTAATGTCATCCCAATAAGGAGCTGAACATGAGGCAGTAGCTAGAGCCTGTGCATTTTAACTTTCAGAGATAAACAAGCAGAAGTTATGCTGTCGACCGAACGGAAGGCCCCAGGATTCCCCCAGTCGGACACTCTTAGACCCTAAATCCCATCATTACCTCTAAGCCCCAAGCCCTTAATCCCTAAACCCCAACACCCCAAACCCTAAACCCCTATTTCCCTGGCCTCCCCTAAACCCTAAACCCTGAAACTGCCTGGAACATCCTAGGAAGTTGGCATCCGGGCGAATCGACTTCATGATCCTCCGCGCGCAAAAGACGAGCCTGGGCTTCTTTTCGATGGAGTCAACCTCTACACTGCCCGAATAAAGGGTTAGGGTTCAGGGCCTTAGGGTTGAGGGTAATGGAGAAGAACAGGGAAACTACTACAAGCAGTTCGGGGTTTAGGATTTCTGGCTTAAGATTTAGGGTTTACGGTTTAGGGGCTGGAGGTTTGGGAGGGCTAAGGGCTCAGGGTTTTAGGGATTAAGGGTTTGAGGATTAAGGGTTCAGGGATTAATGGTTCAGGGGCTAAGGCTTTAAGAGGCCTGACGGTTAAGGGTTTTAGGGATTAGGGGTTTGGGGATTAAGGGTTTAGGGGCTAAGGGTTTAGGAGGGCTAAGGATGTAGGGTGTTAGGGATCAACGGTTCAGGGATTAAGGGTTCAGGGATTAGGGGTTTGGGGATTAAGGGTTTAAGGTTGGGGGATTAAGAGTTTAGAGTTTAGGGATCAAGGCTTAAGAGTTTTGACTTTAGGGTTTAGGGAGTAAGGGCTTTGGGTTTAGGGATAAGTTTAGGGATAAAGGGTTTAGGGGTAATAATTGCCCTCAGGGTCACAATGAGTTCGGCTAAGTTACCTCAGTGTGATATTATGGCGCTGAGGCATTGAGGAGCTTTTCGGGATGATAGGAGATTGCACAGGGGTTCTTGTTCAAGACATGGGCTTCCATGCGCTGCTACTGTTCCTGTTAGCGTGATACGCAGATACACATTGCAGTGCTTTGCATTGTGGGAGTGTAGGATACGTTTTTCTTAAATCTAGTAGGCTTTTTCTGCAGGAATCTCGGATTGCTTTTGAGGGATGTAGGTAGGTGTGTTTGAATTGGGGGCTTATGGCTTTAGGGTTGATAGATTTGGGGTTTAGGGTCTAGGACTGAGGGATTAGGGCGCTGGGGGGCTTGGGGGCAAAAGGGTTTTGGGACTCGGTGTCTACTGTCTTGGCTAGTCACCCTCGTACACGCTGCCGACTTAGTCCCCACAAAGCCATCAAAAAATGGCACAGGGTGCAATTGCCAACTACCCAAAGTAACGCCGATATACCTTGAATTGTAAGGTAGCGGGCCATTGTGCATGGGCATTTGGAAGGCATAGGTTAGGAGGACCCCTCACTCTGTAATAGCGGTACAGCAGGAAAATCAGAGGACCCTTAAAATTCCTTTTAGTCACTATTACAGGGTGGGGGATCCTCCTAAGGTATAGGCATAAGCTCCGAACATGGTGGAGTTTGCACAGCAAGCTGAGGAAGCGCTTCGAGTTCGAGAAACCTTGGTACATCATCAACCCGGCACCTCGGGTTCCTGATGAGCTGGCGCATCAAACGGCAGCAATAACTTGCCTTTTTGGGGTTTACCACAAGGTTCCTGAAAATGATTTTTAATTTCTGTTACCTAGAATCCTAATATTTAGCTGAAATTATAATTTCTACTGGGGTTCCAAATCCCTTAGAGTTTAGGTTTTAGGATCCTTACCTTTGGTTAGCTAGGAATGAAGGAATGGATCTCATAGTAGTCTTTATATAACCCATTATAGTAGTTCCCATTTTCTTTTCCTTCATTGCCAGCTAGCCAAAGGTAAGACAAGACCCTTCAGTGAGGGATGTGGATGGCATGTTGAGGCGTATCAGAAAACCATGTTCGTTGTTGGATGCAGATTGTAATCAATGCTTTTGCTTTCTATCTAATGCATCTGTGTCAGGAATATGAATTTAAGTGTCCAAGCACGGAACCGGCAATTTTGGACCCTAAACCCTACAGCGTCTTGTAACAATTGGCTCAAACGCCTTCTTCCCGAGCATGTGCAAGATTTTGCGGCCTACAAACTTCCGAAATTGGGAACTTACACTATGTACTCGTTATAGGGTCCTAATCTAGGGGGTTGGAGTTTCTGACGTCTCGGGGTGTGTGGGATCTGCAAATATTGAATCCTCTGTGTATATGATTCATCAATAGAGTGATTTGTGAAACCATTCTCCACCTGACCTTGAAAGGTAGCAGGATCCATGTGCATCTGTAGGGTCCCTGGCAGCCTGCCCTTTTGGAGACAGTCCCTGAGCCCTAAACCCTGAACCGCTATTGAAGGACAACAGCTCTGCGGCAACAGTCTGGCAATGCGTCACATGTCTGGCGCTGGTGTTTGTTGCGCTGATGCCTGGCTACACTGCAGGGTGCAGGTTGTTGTATGTATGCATATGTGTATATATATATGTATACGTATGGAAATTCTCGATCATGCTTCCACGTTGCTTTTTGTGGGTTGCAGTAACAGGGAGTCTCCAAAGGGTATGTAAAGGCCGCTGTCCATGCAAGAGGTGTCTTTTTAGAATTCCGTAGTTATTCTGGGGAGGGTAAGTTTTCCAAGATAAGGGTTGATGCTTAAACCCAACTCACTGGCTCTTAGTAGGGGATGTGTGGAATATATTTTATAGGAGTTTCGTGGGGAGTATACCCCTTCCCTACTAAAGACCAGCAAGCCAAACAGCGTCCTAGCAAAGCAGGATTTTTCTTCAGCAAGCACACCCTTTCTGCGTCCTTGGTACTGAGTAGAGATGAAGGGAAAGACCTGGGCAGGCAGAGTGGTAGCAGCAGTTTCTGATGTAGCCAATAGTAGAAGACGTTTAACCTTCTTGGTTCTTTTTCTGGTCTCTATTATGCAGTTCCAACTTTCTGATCCCTGGTTATTGGGGAAGAGGGGTTCAGTAGGGAGCAATTCCCTCCGTCACCCCTTATATACAACTTACTAGCAAGCCGCTTTGGGCTATCTAGTGGCTCCAAGTTCGCTACTGCACCTTTTGCTCCTGAATCCTAGGCCGTTAGCGAAGCTGCGTTCCTTCATCTACTTTTGCTAAACCCTAACACGAAACACAGACCGTACGATCTGTGGGTTACTTTAGACACCCCACCCCCTATACTCCCTCCTCAATTTGCCCTACTTAACCCTCGCTATCCCAAAATGGCCCTAATTGAGGACCCTCCCCAACCCCAACTCCAAACCCTAAACCCTGAAAGTGAGGGAGAGCCTTTGGGGATAGATGCGCTCCTGCAAGGATTACTCCGGTGCAGGTCGGGTTGATCGCTGAGATGCGATTAGCCGCTGGGCTTGAGAACTTCTTTTGGTTAAGGGTTTAGGGTTTGGGTTTACTAGGGTGGACATTAAAAATCCTGCAGGACCCTAAGCACCTTCTACCTAGGGTCTTATGGTACTACAGGATATTAAGGTCATGCAGGGTTTTTAGTATCAACAGTAATAATTGTACTGCATGTCTTTGGGTAAGTTTATCATTATTTGGTGCTTGGACGCCTAGGGCTTGGCAGCTAAGCGCTCGGATTGTCAAGCTTGTTCACTGTACCATAGGGGCCTGGGGCCGGGTAATGTAGACGTAGAGGGGCCACGTTATAAGCAAATACGGGGGTGTTTCGAGGCGCCTAGAAACAAGGAGACTCAAATGCAGAATGAGATGGAACCTGGTTTCATACAAGGTGCCATAGGGATGATCCCCAACGCGTTGGTTCTAGATTCTGCGTATACTTACGGTATACGATACCTGCTATGGACCCCAGAATGAATCTGCTAATTATCAGACCCCTTGTATTACATCGTACAAGGGGTGCTTAGTATGAATAGTAAAAACGCCAAAATCTTCTAATCCTTGCTGTCTTCTGGCCTTGGCAGAAGTATATAAGTGGAGCGCTTCAGGAGGAGTCGCGGGCTATGTACGTGAATTTTGTAGGCAGCAAAAAGCGTGGGCCTCCCGTGTTGTAGATCAAGCTTTGAGTGGGCTGGTCACTGGTCAAGTTCTTCTGACTGGCTTACTAAGTTACTAAGCCTCGAAGCCTAGAGTGTCAGTTCAAGATGCTTTCAGCTGTCGATTCAGCGCAGCAAGTGGGAGTGTCAAAGAACCGCGAAGTGGCCTTTCCTCAGCTCTTGTAGAAAAAATATCCACAGGCAACACATATTGTTCCTCTGGTGACTAGCAATTTCGTAAGTTGGTGATGCCAGATTCAATCCTTCAAGTGTGACCATGCATGTTTTGTGTTTTACATCTGCCGGGCAGTAGCAGGGCGCTAAGCCTTTTCAAATCGATCCTACAAAATCCTGAAGGGGGGACCCCTTATACTCTCAATGGAATCCCTATAAATCCACCGCATTCCTGAGAGCAACCCCTCCCCATCTGGAGAAGCTTCCATGTACTGTAGCAATGAAAACTTAATTTCTAGCACGGAGCCGTTGTTGACTCGAATGGCAGCGCGAAAGGACACCTTCTTCATCGTGAGCTTGTTTGTTGACTTCATTTTCGTGATTGATCTCATCATGCTTCTTCGTTGCAGCTTTGGACATCTATAGCGCCAACACATGCACAAATCTCGCTTAGTTGCGGTCTGCATTTTGCCTGGCTTCCACCAAGCCAAAGCCCTTACTTCCTGTAGTTGCTTGTTTCACATAAGACTTTCGGACTGGGTATCATGTTGGTATTGAACATTTTTGCGCTGAAATGACGTGGTTGGCTGCCGCCTGTTCCCCTTGACATCCAGCCCTCCAGTTCCGGCATCACCGCTTCAGTGAGAGGGGGGAGAGTTTGCGCTGAGCGTGGATTTTCGGGCTTGAGCTTCATGAAGGCTATAGGGTTTAGGATTTCGGGATCACTGGGGATCCTCACAGCGGGCACAGGAGGTTCGTCACGCCGTTGCCCCCAATAACTTGCCAGCATCCATGTTGAAAAGAGCTTTCAAATGGGAGGTCCCACCCTGAGACACCCTGCAAGATCATGTCACTCAGTCCCTGTACATAGAAGCTAAAGTCTAAACTTTATAAAGCCGATCATATAGGGGATTTTTTCAGGGAATACTATGCGGGTTATGGATGGGGATGCTAGGAGTTTAGACTGAAGCTCATATCTGCGGGGTGCCAAGGTGGTATCCTAACTTGGGAGACCTTCCTAAACTTCCCACTCTGTGCAGGCAATTCTTTACGACGTACTCCCGAAGAACTGCCCGTGGGCTTGTTTGGGAAACCAAGCTGTCAAGAATTGCCTCACAATACTTGCCCCTTATCTGCAGAGAAGTTTGTGTGCAACATGTTCTCGAAGTTTTCCTGGCAACGCTGATACAGCAGTTCGGACATGAGGATTCAACGTCCGAGGTTTTCGGGTCAGCTCTTTGTTTTTTCTCTCTCTCTCTCTCTCTCTCTCTCTCTTCTTTTTCTTTTCGCCTGGCTTTGAGGAAGACCTATTTTTGTTTGTTAAGAGTCTGTGAGTTGGGTGCCTGAAGCATTGTCATTGTCCCCGATCAGGGGATGAAAAATTGACGACAAGTCTTTAATAAGGGCTCCCCCCTAAACATTTGGGCCCTCCGAAAAATCGAAGTTAGGGATCCTCCATCCGGCCCCCTGAGCTCCCACCCTGTGGATTGATTTAAAATGGATTGTTGAGAATTTTTCCTCTATTTTTGGGGCACCAAAATGAAAACACATACTAGGGGGCCTTGCAATCATTGCCCTGATCCTGAAGAAGCAGGCCCCAAAACACATTATGGGGGACCCGTTAAATAAAGGAGGCCCAACCTTCAGCAAGAGGCATGAGGACTTTCATGGGAGTGTCTACGCACTTCCCTGCCGAGTTCCCCTGAACTGGAATCTCTTAGTCACCCCATACCCCTATACTCTAAACCAAAAAATGTTCTTTCGAAGGTGTAGGATACCATAAACCTTCAACCCTAAACCCTGAACCCTAAACCTTCCACCCTAATCTTAACCGGGGGGCCTCTCAACATTCTTCCTGTACAATCCTGAGTAGCGACCCTGCCCCATGTCCTTGTGTAATGTCCCTCTTGTCTCTAGGGTCCTTTTGGGACCCAGCTATTTTGAGGCACCTCCCCTGTGTCCATCAAAGGTTTCAGGGTCGTGTATACCCCCAAGGTTGTGCCCCTGTCCTTTCAAGAAGCCTTGGGCATACATTGGTTCATGCAAGGACCTTATTGCGGCCATATTGAGGCAGCCTTTTAAGTGTACGACCTTAGGCCCTTTAGGGGTCCCAATGTAACCCAATATAACTCCTATAAAAACCCAATATAACCCCAATGTAACTCAATATAACCCCTATATAACTCCTATATAAACCCAATATAAGCCCAATATAGCCCCTATATAAACCCAATATAACTCCGATAAAACCCAATAGAACCCAAATATAACCCTTGTATAAACCCAATAAAGGAGAAGCTGGTTCTTTCTGGACGTGATCTCCTTGGTTCCCTTTGATCTCATTGGCATGACCGTGGGCGGCAGCGCCTCTAGGCTTTCAAGTAGGGCAATGTAAGCTATAGTGTGAACTACCCTAAACCCTGAACCCTAAACACGTAAACGTCCGAGGGGTGAAAAAGAAAAAGAAACCTAAACCCTAATATCCTCCTTAATGAGTCGAATACTACTCCCCTAGTTAATCCCTGTACAACCCCCTTGAAGGACTTTAGACCATAGCTCATGTAGCCGTGGCTTTGCTATACCGGTGGTTGCCCCCTCCAAGGCGAAGCTCAAAGTTACTTGCGTTCCGAAAGCTTCTCCCTACCCAGTCCCCTTTAAGTAGATAGAATATGGGGAATATGGGGATAATAATATACCCAAAGCCATATTCTATCTGTTTAAAGGGGACTACACACTACAGAGGGATTTCGCAAGCATTCTGGGAGTCTTCCAGGATTCCCAACAAACGCATCATGCGCATGGACCTTTTTGAAAAGTAGCCCCTAAGCCCGTCCTGGGCCAGAACCGCTAAAACGTAGATGTCAATGGGTGTGTGGAGTCCCAAAATGCAGAAATGGGATCCCAATGATGCTGATACTGCGGCCAACATCATCAGCATCATTACGGTCCATTCCTCCCCCTTTTGGGCTTCTAGTCTGCATTTGCCCGCTGGCATTGCCCACCCCAGCGTCAGCCTCTGAATAGAAAGTCCTGGGAATGCGGGCTTGCTAAGGAACTTAGATTAAGATATTCACTAGAATGAGGATATCGAGAAATCATGTTTTTGTAGCTGCTGTACTTCTTGTTTCAGGGGTTGGTGAAGATTGTGTTTTTGTGTGTAGAATTCAGGGATGCTTAGGGTTCGACGCCAAGAGGTCGCGCACTTGTGAGCACAGCAGTGTCCTTTCAATGACAATTCCGTCGGCCGGCCGTTTGTTCCAAGAAACGAGACTTCTTCCTGTGCGAGTAGTGCTAGGTGTCTGCATGCTGCTGATCTTGACCCCTGTTGACGGGATGAAAAACCCCCTAGCTCCCTGTAGATCATTACAATATGGTAGTTTCCCTAAATAGGAGGAGCTCGATAAAAAAACCTAATACTATAATCCCTATTATGGGGACTCCCAAAACAGGTTCCCTAGTTTTGGGAGACCTAAACCCTATAAATCCCTATATACCCCTTGTACACCCTCATATATCCACCTAATATCCCTTTAAAAGGTACCCCTAATTTGGGGACATAAGCCCTAAAACCCTAAATCATAATTTTGGGAAAGCTTTAGGTTCTAAATGCTCTCTCACGTGAAGCTTTTTTTCTCGCGCCGGACTTGTTGAGAGGACATTTGCAACCTTGGGATGGCTGTTGTAGGGCTTCCTATACATGATAGGGTTTGGGGTTTAGGGTTTAGGGTTTGGGGTCTAGGATTTAGGGTCTAGGGTTCAGGGTTTGGAGGTTAAGGTTTAGGGTCGAGGGTGGCCCAGACCCCTAGGTTTCCGCAAACTCCAGAAATCCAGGTTTCGGTCATGTTTGTGCCGCACATGACAGGAAGTTGT
>CAJNIZ010000536.1:77325-102384 GCA_905231905.1 Symbiodinium pilosum | reverse complement strand
GCAGAAACCTAGGGGTTTGCCCGTCGAGGGTTTAGGGTTCAGGATTTAGGGTTTACGGTTGAGGGCTAGTAGGGAATCAGGGAATATGTTACAGTGGCATTAGGGGGATTGTGCTCCCTTCTTCCCTACTAACAACCAGTAAGTTTGTGCTTCGATTTTGGGGTGTAGGGCTCTTTTCCTATGCAGCAGTAGCTCCAACAACCTCATGTACAGACAATCGCTTTGACCCCTGTCCAAGACGTGGGACCCTGGGCGCTTCCAGTTCCAGGATCTTTTGAGGGCCCTTGTGATAAGAGGTCAAATGCCCATGAAGGCTGTTGAACAACAGGCTGCTACTGCAAGCACTCCGAAAAAGAGCCCAGACTGGGGGCCCGTACCTCCTAGCTTAACTACTTGGATCCTGCAGAAGCTGTAGAGGTCGAGGGTAAACCTCGACTTGTGCCTCTTGAACTACATTTCACCTTCGGCTAAAGGGTAGGCAGCTTTTGAAGCTCTCAAGCACCTGACACGAGCCCTATAACGTATGGACGAAGGTCTACACGCCGCAATCCCAATTCCCTAGACCCATAACATCCTCAAACCTCCCCAAGCCTCCGCCTTAAATTAAGTTACCATAATGGGTATATGTAGCAATTGATATATACATATATGATGGTTTCCCCAATATAGTAAATTAAATTTAGTTCCTTAACAGCAACCCAGTAAACCCCTAAATCCTCAACTTGCTACCCACCCCCTAAACCTTAAACCCTTCCAAGGATTGGGTGGACTTGAAGAGCATCAAGGTGCCCACTGGGATGCCGAATTTCTTGGCATTACTGGGTTGCTGTTAAGGAACTTAATTTCAGCAACTATATTAGGGAAACCCTATTACTTACATATACCCATTATGCTAGCCTGATTTAAGTTCCTTAGCAGCAACCCAGATTATGGGCTTACGGTTGAGCTATAGTCTAAACTCCTTAAAGGGGGGTTATATAGGGGATTATATGGGGGACTACTATAGGGCTTATTAAGGGGGATACTAGGAGTTTAGACTATAGCTCGGTTAGACGTTGAGGTTCTGGGGCAGGGGCACTCGACTCCATGGGAGGGCCAGGGCTGTGCGCGGGATATGTTTCTACATAGATGTGTATATGCGTGTGTAGATGTGTGTGTATGTATGTATGTATGTATGTATGTATGTATGTATGTATGTATGTATGTATGTGTGTGCGTACACGTATGTCAGGTGTATGTATACCTAGACCTTTCGCAAATACTCAGAACAATGGCCCTACACACATCAATTTGGAGTTAACGTCCATAATTTAGGGGATTAGTGAGATCCAGGTGTGTGCGTGCACCCTAAATCCTCCAGCCCAGGCGCATGCAAAAGGTAAAGCAAAAAAACAAGAGCAAAAACTCAATCAGCTTCGCTCAACGACTCCTGACCTGAGGTCAAAATTCGCTCGCAACTCCCGATCTCAACCCTGTACAACTTGGTATGAACCATTTTGCTTATACACATATGAAAACGTGTTTGTATGGAAATTGTAGAACATCAAATGGACACATGAGGCTTACAGGGACACTTACCCCATCATCTTGTCATGATTATTTTCCTCGGGGTTCAGTATACAACAACCATATCCTTGGTGACTATTCTACTAGATTTCGTTACTGGGGTTTTGAGGGGTAGATGATGGTTCTTACTTTGGACCATTAGGTTTGTCTTTTGATGTGACCCAAACAGCTGGGTAGTATGCTTGCTTTGAACCTACAGCACGTTTCATCAGAAAACAGGGGTCCACGTCTGTCAGATGTAGGGGCTAAAGGGAATTGTGTTCCAGGGGCTAGAGTTTGATGCGCTGCTCATTCTCCGTACATTGAGAGCCCTGAACCCTAAGCCCCAAATTCACAAATCAAGACATGTGTCAACGCGCGAACTACGAAGCCCTCAGCCCCAAGCCCCTGCCTAGGTTTTAGGGCAGAAGGTCCTATAGCACCTTAACATGACAAGTATGCAGCAAAGTGGTGGGCCGTCTGCAATGACAGCTTTTTGAAAAATGTTTGTATTCTATAGATCATGGCTCGAGAACGGAGAGACCCTATCCTGTGAAATAGTAAAGGCGAATTGGTCTAAGACAATGTCCAAACCCTCAGCAAATCACTCCTGCAGAGACAGCACATATGGTTTACGGTACCACTTCTCATAGGCTCTGCCATGCTATTAAGGATGCTAGTAGCTGCTCAGTTTAGTGGGTTTAGGGCTTAGGGTTTAGGGTTAGTGAGGCTGGCCGGAGGTGATACTGGGCGGGGGTTGCTCCTCGAGGCCCTGGAGTACCGTACACTCCCCCTAACCCTGACTCCCCTTGGGTAGTTCCTTCGTCCTTTGGTTTTGTTGGTTTTGGTCAGTCTTACAGGAACCCCGACAGACTGAGTCTTTTGCTACATTCTGAGAGGGGGATAGTAACAAGTCTGGATCTTGAACACAGGTCCCTCATAGACCACCTTCCGCCGACCACAGGCTAATTCGCGGGCCGTGTTCGCCTGGGGAGGTTCAACAATCAACGACAACACCCACAATAAGTACATGAGCCTTAAAGGGTTATACAGGGGCTTCTACAGGGGAGTATTATAAGGCTCATTAAGGGGATACTAGGAGTTAAGACTATAGCTCACATGATTGTTTTTTTATAGAGATCCCCCCCCCCCACGTAAGGACCACTAAGATGCCAGGTGATCCGTGTCCTCCGATTGCTGAAGCTTATGCGGCTCCTGAAAACCTCCAAGAGCCTCGGCCGGAAATTTCAGATGGTAGGTTGTCAGAATTACCCCCATTTCTTTGCGACCTACATTATTAAAGGGCACCCAACCCAGACCATATCTTTGACAATCTGCCACTGCATGTGGGGCCTCTGAAGGATTCTGGGGTTTTGCATGCAAGGGTTCTGTATCCTTTTTTCGGGGAATCTACAGGAGCTCATAGTGCCCCCAGCTGGTGCCAGGTTCCGTGGTTTAATGTGCGGGCTTTCCAGTTTATTTAGAGTCTTGGACCGAGGGGTTTAGGGTTTAGGGAGGGTTTGGGGTCTCACCTCGCTTGTGATTTCAAAGGCAAGCGCCTCATGCATGCACTTCGAGGGACACGGGGCATTGCTATGGTGTGGGGACACGGGATACATGGGGATGTTATGGTGTGGTTCCGCATGGAGATGCAATACATCCGCGAAAGAACATGAATCTTCGCAGCAGAATTGTATTTCCATGGCCCTCCAACTACGAAGTGTGCTGACCGGAGGCGCGCGACGTTCGTTGTTTTAGGAGTGTTCCCTCCCACGACTACAGAGCCACGCCTTCATCTCGAAACCCAAAGCTGCACCCGAAACCAAAGGCTGAAAGCTCAAAACGCCCTGGAAACCAACCTGGAAACCAACGAGCAGAAGCTTCAGTCTTCGGGGTTCCTCACATTAAAAGTGGGTAAACTACCAGCCTGTAGGTGAATGAAGCCACATGTGTGACTTCGCCGCTCAGGACCATCAACTGGAAATCCCAGTTGCCTCTAAGCCCTAAAGCATAAACCCTGAACCATTCAGGATCATCCATCGACTGGAAATCCCAGTGGCCATCCCCTACCAGCATCTGGCCCTCATCCGTTTTCTGCTGGTTCTTGTGATTGCTTGCCACTGGCTGGCCTGTGCTTAGGCTGCAAGGGTGGGGGGTTTAGGGTTTAGGGCCTACGCAAAAGCCCAAGCTGCTGCACCCCTGAAAAGTGGCAGAGAAGGCTCTACTGAGATTATTGTCCTCCCGGAAGGGCTTGCCTCTGTGGGTTTCCAAATAAGCTTCGGGGAGGTAAGAACCTACCCAGAGAGCACGGAGGATTGAGGATAGGTTCCAAATTCAGGGGTTTAGGGTGTAGGGTTTAGGGCACTGAAGTTCAACAAGTACACTTACTCCACCATTCCCTTGTTGCCTGAGCATCTTCCGGGAGGCATTCTACACCACCTGTGCCCTTCGGTAAAAAATCCAGTGTCCAGTCTGCTCTGCAGCTGTGGCAAGTGCCAAAAAAAGAATTCTAAATCAAGCAACTAGCAATAGAAAGCACACATATGGTTACAGTCCCCCTTAAGTAGATAGAATATGGCTTTGGGAATATTATACTAAGATCCCCATATAACCCTTATTCTATCTACTTAAAAGGGGAACTGTACATGTGAAAGGGCTCCTCTTCCCAAAGCCACCTCATGTAGGCGTGCCCTCAGTACCGGGTAGTCCGCCTTAAAGTACTGCTGCCCCATAGATCTTCACCCTAAACACTAAACCCTAGGAGTACTCCACATGTAGTACCCAGACCCCCAAAGAGATCTGAAAATTAGATCTTCTAGAACCATATGGGAAATTATAGAAGGGTTATATAGGGATAATAATGGGTTTATACAGGGGATCTAATTTTTAGATCCTCCCTCCCAGGGGTCTGGGTACTCACTCACTCTCATTGACGAGGCTTAGGGCAGAAGGCATGAGAGTGCCCCTTGATCAGGGTTAACCCGCGAGGGGATTTGGGCAGCCCAACTTCCAATTTAGCACCCTAGGACTATCATCATGTGAGCTATGGTCTAAACTCCTAGTATCCCCCTTCATAATACCCTTATATATACCCCTGTAAGGAGTTCAGATTGTAGCTCATGTGGCCCTTAAGGGTCTTTAGCTTAGGGGTTGGGGTTGCTAAAGCCGTTTCACCTTCAAGTTTGAGGATTGAAGCGCGGTCGTTTGGATGTGCCGGGATTTCAGGTACAGCCGAGAAGCACCCAAAAACAAGATGCAGCCCCATAATCTGCAGACCCCACGCCACATAACAAAGAAGCCCTAAGGCCTTGCTAGGGAGAGACATTTTGTGAAGCACCTAGTGCTGGGGGTAGCCAAGGAATATGTAGAGGTTTTACGGGGAAGTGTGGCTCAAACGCCTTTTTCCAAGAGCACGCCTCGTCAGGACCACCTTGGATTGAGCACGTTTATTCCAGTTAAGGTTTGGGGTTTAGGGTCTTGGGCAAGTTAGGGCCACTTCGTTTAAGGAATCTTGAGCAAGCTACGGCGAAATTTGGGGATAACTGCGGCGGAAGCCGAGGGTCCGGAACCCTACACCCTGACATTAGCTCAGAATGGAATAGAATGGAAGGTTTAGGGAAGTGTAGGGTTGCCGGAGCTTTAGAGTTTAGGGTTTAGGGTTTCGGAACGGACGCTCTAAAGCGCCCCAGCACCCAGTAGTATTACACTTCCCCAGAACCTATACTACAAGCTCAATTCCCCAAATCCCTAGGCCCTGGACCACTTGACCCCAAGTACCCCAAGTACCCCTAAACCCCAAGTACCTCCAACTATTTGATACTTGGGCGCTTAGAGTAAAACCAAACTAGGCTCCGCAATGTAGCAATAGTAACAGTAAGAGTGACTACAAGGTTCCTGAAAATATATTTCTGTTACCTAGAATCCTAATATTTAGCTGAAATTATAATTTCTACTGGGGTTCCAAATCCCTTAGAGGTGATAGTTTCAGTAATAGTCATGATAGTAATAGTTTAGAGTTCAGGGATTAGGGGCCATAATAGTAATGATAGTAACCATTTTACTAGTGCCAGTCGTGATATAACAGCAGAAGAAATCTAAAACAGCAGAAACACCAGGCTTGTGGGCAATGACGCTGCAACTTGTGGAGCCGCAGCTTCTTAGATACACCTACGAGAATTAGGATTTAGGTTTTAGGGTTTAGGGTGTACTCACCTCTGGTTAGCGGGGAATGAGGGAATGGAAAAGAAGACACGAAGCCCTAAACCACATCCTCGGGGATTCTAATAGGGACTAAACTCTAGATCCTAAACCCCAAACACTAAACATCACTACAAGGCTCCATTCTTTCATTCTTTGCCAAGCAGAAGTAAGTTCAGGGCGTCCCAGAGTATGGAATCCTGTGTTTTGGTGGTTTAGTGGCAGTTTCGGATGGTGATATCCTGCCAGGTCTCAGGAGTTTCCAAGAAGGAGGGAAGGCATTACTACAGTGGAGGATGGGACTAAGTACAGAGAATTCCTTTGCTACTGCTGTCGAGAGGCCCTAAATCGCCAAACCCTGAACCCTAGACTCCAAAACCCTGGAGTCCTGGAGCGATGTTTTTGGGGGAGCTAGTGATGGGATGAGTTCAAGCTGTGGAGACCTCTGAAGCTCAAAGCACCCGCCCATGCACAGAATAGATCCCAATTGTCGGCCGTTGCATGAGGCTAGGGCGGAAGGGCAAAAGTATCCTCTTAGATGGCTTCGCCAGAATAGTGCTGCAAGTAGACTTCTATACTGAGTCTGCTGGCGGATGAGCCGCTCCCGAGTTTGATGCCCTCCGTGCTCTGCTGATGCCGTAGGTTTCCACGCTGGATCAACGACATCGAGGCAGCCGATCTGGAGTTTGGCATCGAATCCTCGCAAGATCCGATGCGAATCTATGTTGCCGCCTTTTACTTCTGCTCCTACACTATGACCTCTGTGGGCTATGGAGAGACTTGCCTGAAGATGAACCGGGATCAGCGATGCATCTAGGCAAAAGGTCTGCGTCAACAAAGGGCGCATGTTTAATAACCAGATACTTTAGGCAGCGGACAGTCATTGACTGGCGTCTTAGTCAGCATCATGTTTGGGCATGTTCGGGCAAGATCCTTGCATTAAAGCCAGCAAGTCCCTTCAACCTGCTGACCTGAAAGGCCAGGCGCCTGCCCCCTTACGTGCTACCGAAACCCTAAACCCTAAACCCCATTGTCTCAGGACATTGGCCCGAAGAATGTCCTGGAGCGCTTAGTCTCAATCGGTATCATCCTAAGCGCCGGCCTATGCTGGGCCTACATTCTCGGTGAGGCGCCATGCTGCGTGCTGTGTTTCTTCATTTGCTTGAGGTTACCTGTTTAGTTAAATGACCGCGGTGGTTTCGAATCGTTGTTGCGAGAGAGTTCCACAAGACTAGATGAGTGACCAGATCCCAAATAATTGCGTGGGTGCCGCGTGCGACAAGCGTTCGGGATCGGGATCTCTAAATCCGGAATCCGTATAGTCCTTGCACTAGCTCTTCCTGCATGCGGCAAGTGGAAGTGACATATGAGCCATAGTCCCAACTCTTTCAAGGGGTGTTATATAGGGGACTAATTATTACAGGGATTCTTAAGGGGGCATACTATCAGTGTAGACTACAATTCCTATCACCCCCCTATACACTCACAGTTTCCATTTCATTTTCCATGTTCTTTTGCATTTGATTCTCCATTATTAAGGGGGTACTTGGAGTTTGGACTATGGCCCAAACATCCTTCCCTAAACCCTAAACCCAGGAGTTTAGACTATAACCCATGTGGTCTTTAAACCAGGCATGCCTGTAACTAGGTCAGGTAATAATCTGCAGCCGAGGTCCGGCTACCTCTAAACCCTTGTAATAGTAGTCATAATAGGGACAATAGCAATATAATAGTCAAATTAGTCAAATAGTAATAATAGTAGTAGTAATAATGGTTCTCATAATAGTCACTGAGCCCAAGCCCTGCACCTTGGCTTATGTTGTTATCGCTGTTTGAGTCTAGGCATCTCTCGATTCTGGCCATTGTTAGCCTGGGCAGGTGTGTGGCATTGTCGCCGACATGGCGAGCGAGAGTCAAGAGTTCAGAAAGAGGATGCACCACCTCAACCGCATGATGAAGAATCAGGATTCCGTTCGGATGGGCTGTTGTTGAGAGTGGGGCCCTTGCATTACGTTATGCAGCATCAGCTTGGTCCACTTCGTCCAAAACCCCCCTCCTGCTACTCCTATTCCTGCGCGAGCCTTTTCCATTTCATTGGCTATTGTGTTGCATGGGCGGTATGGAAAAGTGTTTGTGCATACTTCATTACGCGTCCGTCCAATTCCTCAATGTTGGGGCCTTTGTACACCCGTGAAACTCCAAGCAAGTGCGAGGCAAAATGAGTTTCATACTACGTCCAGAGCTAAAGAATCATGCGTTTGGACGACATGCGGAGGCGTCTGCGTGTCACGGATTCTAAGCCCTAAACCCTAAGTGCAGCAGCAAGTGCAGTGGTACTGGCAGGGCCACTACTTAGGAATTGTTGGAGCTCTTCTTAATGCCTGCTGCGCGGGCAAACCTCGTCTGATCATTTACTATTATCCTTAGTATTATGAGGCTTTCCCAAAATTAGGGGTACCTTTTTTGGGGGTCCCTATAATAAGGACCAGAATATTTTGGGGTCTATATTGGGGTCCCCTTATTTGGGAAACTACCTTATTGGCATTATCATCAGTATGAGTATTATTAGTGACTCGTCTTTATTACTACTATTATTATTACCGCTACTACCACCTCCACCTAAGACAGCTACTCCATCTACCATGCTCAGTTTGTACAGGCTGTTTTTTTTTCATTTCTTGTACAGCATGCTTGTATGCTTTGGGTGGTGTTACTATGTTCGAAGGAGCATGGACCCCCCCCTAGCGGCGCAAGCTGCTTTTGACTTGGGTGTTTTTCTAGAAACTTACCTTTCATATTGCGGGCCAGTATATCCCGTTGGCACGACGAATGATGCAACACTGCATAATTTTGAGAGCCATGCTACACCGTCTCATGCGAGCCTGCAATGACTTCATCGAAGCTTCCTTACACCATTCTAATTAGCGCTCACGTTGCGTCGGGGTCATCTTCCATGCTCTTAGCGACATGAAGGTGCAAACCTTAAAAACTAAACCCTCATCTCGATTGCACTTGGGGCCTGCGGCGCAGTCCACAGAATGAGGCCCTGGCTTGACTTACGCCCCAGAAGGCTTCGGGTTTAGGGTTTAGAATCCTTTGAATTTTGTTGCAGGCCCACAACCTTGCCAAATCCTCATTTGTACTATAGTCTGAACTCATTAAAGGGGTGTAATCGGGGATTATGTAGGGGATTTTTTTTCCAAGGGTTACCAGAGGGGATACTAGCAGTCTAGACAG
Source organism: Symbiodinium pilosum (assembly GCA_905231905.1). Classification (NCBI taxonomy): domain Eukaryota; class Dinophyceae; order Suessiales; family Symbiodiniaceae; genus Symbiodinium; species Symbiodinium pilosum. The sequence goes on along the minus strand of CAJNIZ010000536.1, from coordinate 93,405 downwards.
CTTATCTGAAGCTGCAGGAGCTCCCCAGGGATCTGAAGGCAAGGTTGCGCAGCTACTTCCTGCAGAACCGGCACCAATCTCAATTCCTGACGCAACAGAAGCTAGTCAATGATCTAGGCTTGGTGAGGACTTACAAAGCGTACCCAACACGGGTTGTTGTTTGAACCCTAAATCCCTCAGTTGGGACCAATCTTTAGTCAGATGATAGCTTTTTGGTTCTCATTTGGGGGGTGCACAAAATCCTTTGACGAAGCAAGGGCGAAATCGTGCTTTATGCAGCTGAACCAACGGGCACAGTTCCCGATTAGGTTGCGTACCTCTCATCAGCAAATGTGGAATTTGGGTAAGGAAGTACTGGCAAGACTTCTGCAATCAGAAGCCCTAGACCCTAAACCCCAAATCCTAAACCGTTGTTGGGTTTTCTGACAGCTCCTTCAGTCGACATCCATGTTGGATACTGCACCCACCCCATAATAGTTCCCGAATATCACCTTCTACACATGACTCTGATAAGTCATAGGCTGGTGGCATCGAACAACTCGGAATTTTTCAGTTGGGCTCTAGGCTGGGTGGGCCGAGGGATATTGAGTATTTTCCCTAATGGGAGACCCGGAACAGGGGTAGGCTTGTTGTTCTCACTTCCCCTAAATCCCCGTATACTCTGTATAAAGCCATAAACATTTTTATTTTTTAGGGCCCGCAAGTCTACCCTATCATATACGAACACTTGTTCCAAAGCGTTTTAGGGGCCAACCCAGTAGGCAGCTACTGAAACCCCTCATCTCTGTCACCAGATCATGGATTCTTGGTTTGCTTTTTCACACTTCCTTATGGTTTATAGGGTTTGGGGTTTAGGGTTTCGGGTTCAGGGTCTAAGGTTTAAGGTTTTAAGGTTTACGTTTTATAGGGCTTAGGGTTTCCGGTTTTCGTCTCGAAAGATCACCCCGCTTTCAGGCATTGGATCGAGGCTTGTCTTTCAACAGTTTGGGAATGGGAAAGGAAGGCCAACACATCAGATCATGGATTCCTGACTTTCTCTTTGGTTGACTCTTATTCATTCAGCAACAGAAGCAAGGAAGACAAAGCTGGTAAATCCTGGAAAAAACAGAACGAAATCACCAGAGCTTGGAATTTTGGTTCATGGGAGCGACTGAAACCGATTGAATCTCAATTGGTCCCCCGATTGTAGGTTCTAAATTCAAGATGACTGGTAAAAGTTTTCTTGGAATCTTGAATCTGAAGTCCTTGGCCGGATTGAAACTCAACAAGCTTCAATCGGGAGATGGTGGCTGAGCAAAACCACGGATCCTACAATATTAGGGTCATATTAGGGTTATATTGGGATAATGGAAAATAAGATGGAAACTGCCATAATAGGTTATATAGGGGTTATATTTGGGTTAGGCCTTGGGTGCCTTGACAACCTAAGGGTGATTGAAACCCGATTGAACTGTAATTGGACCCCAGATTCAAGTTTCAACCCTAAACCCTAAACCTCAAGGTTCAAGATGCCGGGAAGAGTTTCCTAGAATCAATCTTGAATCCAGGCCCCGATTGAAACTCAATCGGTTTCAACCTGGGGCCACAGTTCAAACCCTAAAAAGGCCCTAAACCCTGGACCGCCCTTAGCAAAGCTTCTGGCCACAACTCCAGACATGAATCTAGACAGAGGTGCACTTTATTCTAGGCTCAAGCCCCCCCCCAAAAGGGTAGATACCTGGGGGGGTGGGAGGGGGGCATACACATTTTTGTTAGGTTCAGGGCTGCGGGTTTAGAGTAGGGACCTCAAGAATTTCAAAGGTTAGAACTATAGGGGTGATACTAGGGACATTACCCCAGTCATGGAGAATCGAATGGCAAAGAACATGGAAAATTAAAGCTCTACTTTATCTGAAGGTCCTAGCTTTTAATCGTGGATTTCCAGGTGTGCCCTCCATACCCTCCTTCCTACTGGGGGTTAGTAGGGAATAAGGGAATACATTACATAGGGGCTCTTCGGGAAGTCTTGCCCCATACAAACCACCAGTAATTTGCTTCAGTATTTCGCACGTTGTGGTGTAGTACGTGAGTAATTCTACCAAAGAGGCCAGGCACAGCGCAGTTCCCAAAGTACCCTCAACCCCCAAACCCCAAAGTCGGCCCCAAATTGTTTATTTCAATTTGTGGCCTGTAAGTTTCTTTGCAATCTGCAGCTTGCTCTGTGGCAGTTGGCCAATTGTGGCCCCGATCCTCACTTAGACGAAGTCCCACGGAAAGATTGTGAACACTTTGTCTAGATAAGGATACACTTAGGGGCCCTAGGATACTAGGATAGTGGGCATTATAGGGTTTAGGCTTATAGCGTCCAAGGAGATTATTAGAGGGGAGCCCTAAGTTTAAATCCTTAACCGCCCGCTGAGGAGCATGCTAAAAGCTATGAGCCCTCAACTGCAATCGGAGGCGGGCAAATGGGTTCTATTAAGGTTGTAGGGTGTACACTTCCTCGTTGACAAAGGGTTGAGGGTTTATGACAAAGGGCTTATACAAGAGGTTCTCTGCTAAGCAATCTGCAGGCGCAATTGTTGAGAAGTTTGCAGGCTGTCAAATCGAAGATCCAATTCAGGAGCCCCAACACCTTAGTTAGGAAGGAAGAGCACCCCAAAGTAATGTGAGCTATGGTCTGAACTCCCAATATTTCCTTGAATACCCCCACATACCCCCCATTAAGGAGTTAAACGACTTAGAACCTTAAATCCTAACCCGTTTTAGACTACGGCTCATTTTTGTCAATTTACTTGGAGGGTCATGGGGGCTTAGTAAGTAGGTTAATAATGGGGATCATTGGGGTTATTGTATGGCTTATAGGGGTTAGTAACCTACTTACTAAGTCCCCATGAACCTCCAACTAGAGGGCAGCAATGACGAAGCATGAAGTAAGGAAGGCCTAGTTCAGTATCACGTTCAGAATTTTGGGGTTTAGGGTTTAGGAATTCTGGCAACGATATGGGGGCTTCCCAAAATTAGGGGTACCTTTGGGGGGGTCCCATACTAAGGATTATGGTGTTTTGGGGTCTATATTGGGGTCCCCTCATTCTGGGAAGCTACCGATAGATGTTCCTGTGAAATGCATAGGGACCTTAAGACTTTGAGTCATACAGCGGCCTTTGGTCCCGAAGCCTTAAGCGTAACGCACGCAATCAAGCAGGCGATCAAGCCAAGCAAACCCACAAACCTTCGACCCTGAGCCATTCCTTTAGGGTTTAGGGTTTATAGGGTTTATAGTTTATAGGGATTAGGGTTTAGGGTTTAGCCTCTATTGAAAGCGATTGTTTTTGGGCTGTAGCTCTTGGGATCCAAATACCGGAATAGTAGACTGTCTACTTGACCAAGGGGACAGTTGTTCATTAAAAGTCTGCATGATGTTAACTGAGTTCAAATTCCTTATATGAACCTCCCTGAAATCGACTTTCCACGAGGTTTATGGTCTACTGCACGCCCATTTTATGTTCCATCTTCTTTTCCATTTGATTCTCCTTTGTGGTAACCCGACACGCCCCCAAACCCTGAACTCCTTCACGCTCAAACCTTCAATATTCTAAAACCATTTAAATTAACGTAGAACCTCAATTTAGATTCCTTAATAGAAAGCCAGATTGGCAGCCCTAACCCCTAAACAACGTAGTGCCAGTAGGTGTCAACCGTGTTGAACCTGCCCTGGATCCAGAACCTGTGGCGAAAGCTGGGTTTTTGATACACATTTTCTGGGCTCAGGGTCTAGGGTGATGGTTTTTGTACGCAATTTGAAGCGTGATGGTTTTGGGACACGATTTGGGACTCTAAGTCTGGAAATACTACGAATGTTTGGCCCTCGAATATTTAAATGTTACCTACTTTGGGTTTCTTGATCTCTGTAGGAGCGGTTGGGGGATTGCACTGGCAGGCCTGTTGCAAGAACGGTTGAGGCTTTTTGGATAGACAGTTTCAGCTCTGGGCGGGGGGAGGGGGGGGGGGCAGAAAAGGCTGGGAAGAGCCAAGCTCAATGTGGTCCATTTTTTTTCACCCGATGGAGAACACACTGTAAATCCTAATTAACACCTACAGTAGGATTACTTAGGGAAAAGGTCCCATGGGTTTTTAGAAGGGCTGAGCTTGTTTTTGTTGCTGTGGCCCAAGCTCGAGCCAAAGACTTAATTGTTTGACTTGTATTAGTGTTTATAGGGTTCAGGCCAGTGATAGTTGTCTAATGGATTTTTTAGGGATCCGCAAAATGACCGGTATTACCTGCGGCTAGGGGCCTAGCCTATGTTGAGCACGTTTGATGTGATTGCTGGGGGCCAATAGCTGCTGCAAGAAGTAACAGGCACCCGTAGTGCAATGCCTACATGGAAGTTTACGTTCAAAGTATCAAAAACTACATTACTCAAAAGGGGTTTGTGGGTTATACATTCCCCGTATACCCGAGGGGTTCTCCAACAAAACGGCCATTTGAGGCTTTCAGATTGAGTTGAGTAGTTTCGTAGCTTTATGGTACAGGTTTTCGGGCTTGGGGTGGTGGGTTCAGCGTCACCAAGACAAAAACAGAGCTAGGGCTAATCTACTTTGTAAGCTAGCGGTTGGAGTCGATGACCATTGTGAGACATTTAACAGTCATCTAGCAACCACCAGGACTCATCATGCGACATAACTGCCTAGAATAGCACGCAAAACTTCTTTCTTATTATCCATGTAGACTGCGTGTACTTCCCGCCCAATGTACCCCAGACCCTGTTCCACTTTTTTAAACCCCTATAAAGTATCATGCCTTCGACCCTGGCCACTACTTACAAATGTGAGCTACCAAGGGAGCATGAAGGGTGGACATAGGGGTCCCTCTGGTAGATCAGTATAGTCTTTAATATATTCCTTTATAAAGAACCCCATGTCCATGCATTGTCCGGGTGATACTGACTGTAGCTCATGTAGCTCCTGGCCTCAGGGCCCTGTAAGATGACATTCAGGGTGCTCCTTGCATTTCCAGCCTTTTCCTTGAAGATTGGGGCTGATTACCCTAAACCCTAAACCCTAAGCCCCTTTGTATATTCCTTTCTTTGAGGAATGCCCCAATCTTTCAGAGCTTAGGGAAGGTAGGGGCACCCACCCACTGATGGCGACCACCACAAATAATGGCAATTATATGAGGGTCCCTATATGGGGGTTTCCCAAAATTAGGGGTACCCTTTTGGGGGTCCCTATAATAAGGACTATAGTATTTTGGGGTCTATATTGGGGTCCCCTCATTTTGGGGAACTACCATATCTTGCTATTGTACACCTAAACCCTAAACCCAGGAGGCCTAAGCCAAAGCCTAAGGAAGGTGACCTTTTTCTCGCAGTTTCTGAAGTTCTTGGAACTACAGGAGACTCGCGGAAATCAGGCGGCCCTGCCCCGACTCGGTCCCCAGACTTTTGGGAGGATCGTTCTCTAAACGTTACCCGATAGTAAAGGCTACCACAATGGGGGGTTACTATTTTCTAGATCCTTCCAGTGATGTGGGTCCATCGTAACCTTTTGGGTCTCCCAGGAAGCTCCCTGTTCTTTTTGGGGTTCTAGGTAGGCAGCCCTTCTCTAGCTTGCATTGAATCCAGGCTTTTTAAGCACAGAGATTTGGCACCAGATAGGTCCTCACACCTAGACCCTAAACCCCAAAGCCAGCCCTAGCCTCTGCTTTGAGTTTGATAAATGGAGGTTCCTAGTACTTGTAAGGTGGGTTGCGAGCAGGACGGCTTCTCAAACCAACCTAACCCTACTTCATGCTACCCCTAAACCCTGAACCCAGTATTCCAGCGCATGTCTACATGATTTCCCATAGACGTTGGTACTACCCATGAATTTGTACAGGAAAACATCGAGAGGCTGGAACGCGGACATGGGATGCCTTGCTGTAAAAGCCTAGAACATTCTGGTCCTAAGTTCCCTGTATAAGTATAATGGTATAGGGCACCTCCAATAGACATCGAGCTGATATTGGTAACTATTTAGGCCTCTGAATTATGCGATTCTCCCTTTTTCTAGGACCTGAAAAATCAAGAACCCTAAAATAGGATTTTTAGGTGTTCACTCCAACTTTTGGGCTTCTTCTGTAATCACTTGCCCGCCCCACCATGTAGATGATGGCGCGGTATTTTGTAAAATGGGGGAGAGAGATTGGCGTGTTCGGTATTTCAGTATCAGGGGCTTGGATTAATTTTCCAACCTCTAAAATCCAAATCCTAAAGAGGTGACCCCTAAACCTTAAATCCTAAACCCCTGTCTATCCCAAAGCCCCTAAAACCAAAACCTTGAGCCAGGTGAGTCACTACAGGGCCTGCATCTCGGACATTGCGAAGGCCTTAAAGTGCGCGGCCTTCGCGCAGAGGGAGAGCTTCGACAACGTTCAGGTGCTTAGAGCTTGTTAAGGTTTAGGGCTCAGGGTTTCGGGTTCAGGGTGTAGGGTTCAGGGTTTAGGGTCTAGGGATTAGGGTTTAGCGTTTGATCTTTAGGGCTTAGGGGGATGAACTATTCCATAGACTGTAGAGGAAATGCTTCAGATTCTCAGAATTATAGGCTCTTTGGGGAACCCTAAGTATTAGGGGCCGTACTAAAATGGAAACACAGAGCAGGAGATCATACGCTTTTGACTGCCCGCCCTATTGGGTTCTTACGGGTGCTGACAATTTCGGTAGTTAGAGCTACCAGAAGTATATTCGAAATTAGATTATGAGTTCTAAGTTCTGATATTCTGTTTACAGGCTAAATAGCCCACAAAGCAGGTGCTTGGATGTGTATGGCAGTGCAAGTGCCCTGACCGAGCATGAGTCTAGATGTCCCAGTTCCAAATATTCATGAGCTGACAGAGGGCTGCTTTTGTTGCAGAACTTCTTATAACGATGTTTAGGGCTTGCATGCGTGGACAAATCCTGAGGCTGCGTGATGCACGAGTCCCAAGTTTCTGGTTCAGGGTTCAGGCGTTGATGCTGCAGATCAGCGAAGCCCACACACAGAGTGAAAGCGGTCCAGATGAAAGCTAAGTTTGCTGAGCAAGCACACAGCATTGAGTGCTAACATGAAAGGCATGAGCGGCTCAAATGTCCCCAGCCTCACTGAGGGTATCCTATGTTCAGGAACTAGTCCCAAAGCCGCCACCCTGCATAGTGGAGCCCGCTGTGCGGGCGAATCTCGACCAGGTGCTCTACATCCTCTCCAAAGGTTTGGTGGCTCTTGACAGCCGGGTCGGCTACAATGGAGCCGTTTGGGGAGAGGACCGCACTCTGCCAACCTACGTGCGATAGCTTGTTCAAAGGCTGGTTCCTTGTTTTGGTCTCTATTCATGATGGATGCGGCCTCATTGTTAAATTGAGGTGTAAACTGACACATATACCCTTGAGTAACACCTTATAACAACTTCAAAGGGACCCTATATATCCTTGAATAACACCTTATATCCCCTTCAAAGGAACCCTATATACCTTTGAATGACACCTTAGAACCCCTTCAAAGGGACCCTATATATTCTTGAATAACTACTCATAACCCCTTCAAAGGGACACGTAACTTTTTTACCTCGAGGATTTTGTCTTGTCCGACACCAGCCTGATACGACCCGTGGCGGGGTATGCCCTGACGTATATCGAGGCAACCTCGACTCAAAAGCTGTAGGGTTTATAGGTTGGGTACTGCCCCCACTCAGTAACAGTTGGATAATATTTACAATATGGTTATATATAGCCCCTAATAGGACCCCCAATATAGACTGTTATTGGGTGGGGGCAGTACCCAATTTATAGGGGTTAGTTTATAGGGTTTAGGGATTAGGGTTTGGGGTTTAGGGTTCAGGGATGAGGGTTACCGGTTTCGGGGTTTGGGGTTCAGGGTAGGAACGGCAAAGTGACAACCTACTCATGACGGTTTTAGGAGACTTTGGGGGCTTGTACTAGAAGTAGAAGTACAACCTCAACCTAAAACCCTACACCCCTCTAGGGTTTAAGCTCCTATCCGGAGCTTGGGCCTCAATCACATCCCGTTTATTCCTGGACTCTCGGGGAAAGGCTTCGGTTGCTGCAATAGGGGTTAGAGGATTTTGTCGTTCTGGCGTTTAGGAGTTTAGGATTGCAAGCTTCGGCCTTAAATGTTTGAGGTCTGTGATTAGGTTTGAGACCTTTAGATTTAGTGTTCAAAGAGTTCAGGTGCGGATAAATCTTTTGTCGGGTAGGTAGAGAAGATGGCGTTGTGTGATATGACGAACTGGAACCCACATGAGGAAAACATCTCTTTTTTTGCGAGGCCCTGAACGGGCACTGGGTCTGGTATTCAGGGTTTAGGGTGGAAACCTGTCTAGTCCTGCATACACTTGCGGATGTGTAGCAACCACACGGCAGGGCTCTCGACAATACCCACAGCATCCCAAATAAATGTCTTACACGGTTGTTTCGGCATGCATGCCCAGCTGATTACTGCCCCACAGTCCTTGACCTTTTTCCTCCGCAGTCAGATGTGAGGTGCTTTTCCTCACGAGGGATGCGCTCATGGATGTGATTGAGAAGCGGAGGGCCAGCTGCCCACAGCTAGGTCGCATCGTCCGGCAGTACTGCACCTGGGCTGGTTTTGAGGTTGCCCCACAACTGGATCAATCTTATAGGGATCCTTTATGCTTTTTCGGGGGGTATGGGATTCCTTTTCTTTATGTAAAAAGGATCTTTTTTCTTTTTAGGGTAATGTGGGCTAAGACAAGATTGTACAGGCCTTCGTTCAAAGTTTATTGTTGATCTGGTGTCACAAATACAAAACCTTCCAGCCTTCTAGGTCACTTGAAACTTGTTCCTCCTGGAAAGCAATCCCGTCAAAGAACCGTCGATTCCAGTCATGATTGCAGCTTATACTTTGAAACTCGATGTTATGAATTCCTTTTGCATGTGAGCGTGCCAAGCTTTACCTCTACAGATATAGGGCACGCATGTCCATGAAGGTTTTAGCAGGATACGAAAAGTGACAGATCCTGGGGTACCTGACATTCAGGCTTACCTGACTTTCAGGCTTCTGTTGGGGAGCTCAGGAGACAGGTAGGTTTCTCTACTGGGGTCGAATTTCTGCAAGTTACTCGGTGCCGTACCGTACTCGAGCATAGCCCACACTAAACGCCTGAGATAGGATCAACTCCCTGTCTACTTTCTAACGAACACCTCCACCCCTAAGCAATGATAGAACCACTCGATTTCAATACCAAGTTGTATTTGTCGGTATATTTGTGAAGTGGAGTGGAAGGCTTTTGCAAAGGAGGAACAGTTAGCTGTTTTGGGTGGGGAGAGGCTTCCTTCAAGGCGCCGTCTCATAGTAGCTTTAGAAGCCGGAGTGGACGCGTACAGTAGTGTACGGGGTTTAAGATGTAAGGCTTACGTGCTCCCAACTCATTTTGTCATTTGAGCGTGCCTGAAAAACAGACGCCCTTGACGGAGACATATGCAGTATGTAGCTATCTCTTGCACTATTTGCTGCACAATTGATTTCAAAGGAGACTTGCAACATAGAATGCACCTTCTTCCATCTGTGTCATCTCTCCGCCTTGCAAAGGATAAGGTGTTAACGATCTAATGCGTGTATTGTCGCATCAATTCTCTAAAGCAGCCCGCAATCTTGAGGAAAGGCCATAAGGGTTTCAGGGGCTAGGACCATCAAGAGTCAAGAGAACAGGTGCCCTTTGCGGGTGGGAGCGGGTTGTTCTGCACATGTGTGTGGCATTAATTCAGGAATGTTGCAGGCATTGTTCTGAATTTTGTTCTCAGTCTCTTATGTCCGGTCTGACAGGTCTAAAAGGGTGACAAGGTTGTTGAGGAACCCCCTGCCACCATGGAATCATAGATTTCACGCGGTGGCGGCCTGATCCCTGAACCTCGGGGTGCCGGGGTTCAAGGCAGGAATTGTCGCTTTTGCTTTAATTTCAGCCGCATGGTCATACGCTGGCTTGCTCAACCAGATGCTTCTGCATGGTTATACTTATGTTTTGTATTCGACTTGCCATGTGCTTCGCAGACCTTGTGAACTGTGCTGCTTTCTACCCCATCCTGCTCTCGCAAGGTTCCCCCTTGGTTAGGGTAGTTGAAGGATCAGCAGGGCCAAAAAACGGGGAAGCAGGGGGTAGTACTATGAAACCTTGAGGCTGGTCGCGCTCCTCGCTACTTGGACCCTCAGGGTCGAAACTAGCTTTGGGTTATGTACGAGGATCCTCCCTGTACCCGCAAATAAGGGTATATGGCCCCCAGCAGTGGGCATTTAGGGTATAGTAGAGGGTTGACGGAGGGTCTACAGTAATTAGATGGGCCTCTGTATGGGCGTGTGGGGCCCAAGCCTGTGTGCTAGTGGCGCACTTTGAACGTGAAGGGGGAAGGTGTAGGTGTAGTCATATTTGATTGAAAGCCAGGGTTTTGCGTAGTACCAACCTGAGGGAACGCAGAATTGATAAGCACACCTACGGCTAGCCATGAACATTTCAGTGCTATCGATTGGGTTCCCCTTATCTTGGGAAACTACATCTAGAACCTATAGGGCTTTGGGTTTAGGACCCCAAATCAATATGCTGAGGGCGTACTTCTGCTACATTTAGCTCCATGCGGCTTTGCGCTCTCTTTTCGAGCGCCTGCATATTTCCAAGCCAGGAAAACACGCCGCCTTACGATTCGTACCGTGAGAGCCATAAGGAACCTCCGAAGTCGATCCACATTTTTGGAACTCCCTCACTCTGTCAGCTATAGTCCAAACTCCTAGCATCCCCCTTAATCAGCCCTAAAATGCTCCCCTATATAATCCCCTATATAACTCCCCCTTAAGGAGTTTAGACTATAGTTCCTGCACCGGCGAGCAAGGTGTCCGAGTTGCGGTTTTCCGTGGGATCTTGGCCGAAGCGAAACGAAGGGCCAAGTGCCCCAGCACAGTTTCCGTTCTGCCTTTCCCACCTGCGCCGCAGCCGCAACTCGTTGAGATGTTGGATAGGTCACTGTTCTGCCTGACGGGGTAAATCTAGAAGCCGGAGTTAGTGTAGATACCAAAGATGTTGGGTGCTGATTGAAATAGGCCCCCGGCTAAAGGGGGGGAGGGCCCCACCAAACGAATTTGCATCCTAGATTTAGGCTTGTTCTATTGAGCTGTTCTAGAGCTTCGAACAATTAAGGGCCGCCAAACGAATCAGGGGGTGCTGAATAATTTCTCCGAAGCTTCGCACAATTAAGGCCCCCCAAGACTAATAGGGATCAAACATGTGGGGTCCTGATTAGTGTAGGGGATCCCCCCCTCCCTCACCTGATCAAACGAATCTGGACCCTAGCTTTGAATTGAATTCAATATGAGGAATCTGTTTTATATGAAATTCAATAAGAAAGGGGTTGGTTGCGGAGCTCAGCAGCTCCAAATTAAATTCAATTGCAACGGAAAGGCTTTGGCTTTGTTGCGTCCCTAGGGGACCCGGATAATTGAGGCCCCCCCAAAACATGCGTATTTTGAGGACTCAAGCAACTGCAGGATTACCCCCTTGCAAAAATGATTGCCTGGCCTCCTCAAATAAACGGTTTAACAAGAGATCGATAGTTTTTGGACCCGGCCTGAAGCCTAGTAAAAGTCCTAAGGCTTGACATCTAGAAAAGATTTGATTTTGCATGGTGGGTCATTAAAAAAGGCTTTTGCTTTCTGGACTCCCTGGGGGGCCCCGACATCCTCGGATAAGTGAGGCCCCCAGAACATTTGTTTTATTGAGAACCCAGGCAGCTGCAGGACTACCCCCCCTGCACAATCATTGCCTGGCCTCCTTGAATAAGCGGTTTAACCTCAAGCTGAAATCCTGAAGCTTAAGACCCTTGAGGCCCACCTTCAACTTCAACTTTCTAGTAAGAACTCCCTGGATTAGGAAAACAAAATAGTTTTTCAGAGGTTTTTCGTCTACCTGCTTACTTTCAGACAATTCACTTTAGGCCGCGCAACTTCGCACAATTAAGGGTCCCCCAAACGAATCAGGGGGTGCTGAATAATTTCGGCAAAGCTTCACAGAATTAAGGCCAACCACACTAATCGGGATCAAACATGATCGGGGAAATTGCCCGTAGACCAGAACTGCTCACAATGATCCTTAAGCAGTCCAGAAGGTGGATGTCTATAATCTCCACACAATCCTCAAATATCCTTGGGGACTCGAGGTCTATATTAGTAGGAATTGAGGGTTTGGGGACATGTTACACAATATATTGACACCTGACTTCCCCAGGCTCCCCTGGGGCGCTCCAATGCAGTTAGTCTTCAGGTTCGCGAAGGAAATTTGATTAGGATTCCTATAGCTGCCCGGTTTAGAGTTTAGGGTTTAGGGTTACATTACTAGCCCTAAACCCTAAAGCCAATCTAAACCCCAAACCCTGAAGCTCGGACACTCAAAGCCAGGAGCTCAAGGCCCGAGACCCTCAACCCTTTAGGGTCTAGGGTTCAGGGTTTAGGGTTCACAGCCCTAAACTTCCAATTCCCTTAACTTCAAATTCCTTAGGTGGACCCACCACCCAGTAATAGTGACTACAAGGGATAATGGCAATTACATTAGGGTCCTCTTATAATCCTATTATACCACTACTACAGGGTGTGGGGTCCTATTAACCCTAAACCCTAAGCCCTAAATCCTAAGCTTCAAATTCCTTAAAACAGCCAAGGAGAGATCCGCCACCATGCAAGGCTTGCAGCCAAACATTGCAAGCTGAAGCACGTCATCCCCAGACTCCCTGCTGCCGGACTTACTCAGCAAAGTCCCGAGGGTTTAGCGGGTCTAGGGGGTTTAGGGGGTTTAGGGGTTTAGAGCCTTCCAATACAAAGGTTTCCCCCAAAATTAGGGGTGCCATTTCGGGGGTCCCTATGATAAGGATTATAGTATTTTGGTGTTTTTGGGGGTGCCCCTATTTAGGGAAACTACCGCAAATAGAGAGGGTGTTGTGGGCATTTTTGCCGGGTTGATTACATGGACTCGTACAAGGATGGGGCCGAATTAATGCAGGTCCTTGGGTGCGCGGCTGCACAATGATAGTCTTGCTTGACTTGCGGTTTCTTTCTCAGAACTAAGGTGGACAAGAAGGCTTATTAAGACTACTGGAGCCTGTGCATTCCTCTTGTCCGTGTTCGAGGGTCCTAGCCGGGGTCCCCTATATTTCCCTGGGCTTCAAAACCTGGAATCTGGATCCTTGATTGGGCACTCAGTAATGCTGGCATAGAAAGGCTATGTATGTAGGGGCCCTCCCTTAATGGCCATTATCCATTAGATTATTATTGGCAGGTTGGAGCTGAAGCAAAGGCACGTTACCGGTACATCTATCTCAAGTTGAGGACCCTTACTAGGGCTGCGTCGGATATGTACTCGGCATGAATGCTTGTTTATCCTGATGTACGAGGAGCCTATATTCCTAGTTTCCCCTATGGACCCCTATACTACTAATAGGTTCCCACTTAGTTAGCTTTAATTAACACTAATTATCCCAAGTCAACCCGCTTAAGGGGGAACTCGGGGGGGGTGTAGTAGGGGGACTTCTGATACGAGCTATTGTCAATCTCCCTAATATAGACCTGCATGAAAAAACTAATGCCCATCAACTTATGTAGGAAATACTGGCTGTAGCTCATATGAGCCATAGTCTAAACTCCTCAAGGGGGGATATATAAGGGACTTTCTAGGGGACTATAGGGGTTAGTCAGGGGGATACTAGGAGTTTAGATTAAACCTCATATGTATAGGATGATTGTTGAGCATCCTGCGTGTTTTAGGGTTCAGGGCATTGGGGGAGCATGGGCCGCACTTCAGATGAGTATGATGATGCCAAGTTTTCCTAGTACTCCCAAAGGGTCCATATGTTTGTATGGTATATACTTAACGGGTTGCTGTTAAGGCATTTGTAATAAGTTACCATAATATGGGTGTATAGCATATAATGGAGTTTGCTCATTGCAGTAACTTATCTTAATTTCCTCAGGATCAACCCAGCTCAGGGCCCAAAGGAGCCACCCTGTAGCTTCTTTGGAGCCCAGGTGTATACTATATTCCAGAAATCGGAAGTCATTGATGCAGCAGTATGGTTGGCTGAAAACAGCGTTCCATAGGGATCCAAATCCTATAGACTTTTGAGCCACAGCATATGTTGCTGTACTTGTGGACGTAAGTTTGCACATGAGCCCGAAACCTTGAAGCTTTAAACCCCTATATAATCCCAAAACCCTCAACCCCAAAACCCAGAGCCTAGACCCGAAACCCTAAACCCTAAAGTCCCCTGAAGAGTCGCCAAGGTTTCGGGGGGCGGCCTCAGGACCCAGACCCACTACGAGATGGTCCTTTCCAGCTTGCTCCAGACCCACCAAAGCGCGCTAAGATGCCTTTTTGGGAAGAGGTGTAGCTCATCTGCGCATGGTCTTGCTTTCCCTTTGCCTTTGGTCTAGGGCTTTAGCATTGGAGATGTTTGATTGGGGCCTTTGGGGTTAGCTTTTTCACAGAATGCTGGGCTTCCGGCCTAGGTATTTGGGTATGGGTCATTCCAAGTTTCTAACAGGTGAACAGCAGTTGCAGAATTTGTGAGCTTCTGTGCTCCGGTTTGATGCCTGTGCCGAAAAATATAAGGTAATGGCCATGCCTTCGATTGCATTCGGAGACGCGGTTGGCGCCGGGCCTGTCATAGCAGTGTTCCTTTCACAGTACGGGTTCCTTGCTCAGGTTCTTAGCAGTACCCATGCAGCTTCCCACACTAAACCCTACCAACAGAATGCCGAGGGTTGACTTAGCGTTTCTCTCCGGTACTTCACCGTGACGCCTAACGGTTTTGCCGAAGGGAACCCCATTTCCAGTACCTCTGAAAAGACGTTGACTCTATCTGACTCAAGCCCCTTCTTTGTTGTTCCAGAGACCGTAATGCGCCGAAGAAATGCTGCCAACTCCTACCTGCACGGCCACCCACTGCAGTAAGACTTTTCAGTAGTTGGAACATGACACGTGCGCCCGAATCCGTTTCACCTGTTCTGTCCAAGGTGAAGATTATGGTTTACAAGTATTTCTTCTACTTAGAATGCCCAGGTGTAGGGGGTGATGGTGATTGGTAAGTGGACGAGCTAGAGGTTTGTTTTGGCGTTCACAAAATTATGGGTCCCTGGTGGCTATAGTTTATATCAACGGCACCTAATATCTAGGCGTACCAAAATGGGACCTTAGTTTTGAGAATCCATGTTTTGGGGTGTACACCTCAATCACCTGACCTCACCACGTGCGCGACTTTCCGATCCAAGGATTTGTACTCAGATTGTAGCTGCAGTTGTATGTTGGGTATATCCACCCGAATCTACCCGGCAATTCTAACAAATATTGTTAGTTTTGATTCACGGTGGTACCTCACCAAGCAGCCCCTCATGCCAAGCGCGTCGCATACCAGCTTTGCGCGGAGTACTATGTACAGATGCTAACTCCTATCAATGCTGTTGATGGATGACTGTTGCACCGTTGAGGCAACCTATTTGCCTGCAATTTTCATGATTTGGTGTTGGGGTCTTCAAGATGGTGCAAGAGTTTCTCCACGCAACGTTTTTGAAACAGTTTACCTGGGTAGGCCCCTGGGATATTTAATATTTTCCCTAATGGCTTTAATAACGGACCCTATNNCCTATATACGAATAGTTTTCAAAGGTCTTAGGGGCCAACCTAGTTACTAGCGGTTTAGCTTTGGGCTTCAGCGCCCGGAGAGGAGCGGCCCAAAGTTACCGCAATGCCATAGCGGCATCCGCGCTTGTCTGCGATGTCAGTGAGAGCAAGCGAGCTGCGCGCTTTGGCCAGATTTTGCACCCAAAGGGTTGGGGGAGCTCCCGCTCCCCCCAAAAAAAAGAGCCCTATCCCGCGAAATGAAAGCAACTGGGAGGGTTAGGGGAACTTCGTAAGTATACTAAATGAGAACCCCAGCTAGCCCAATATTAGCCTAATCACACACAGGCCCGCCGATCCTCCGAGAAGGGGGTAGAAGGCTATTCGGGGTGGCTAAGAACCACCAGGTGCGAGCCGCGCTCTGCCGTTTGGGTTGAACAGCAATCTGAGCCATAGTCTAAACT
>CAJNIZ010000536.1:16767-51808 GCA_905231905.1 Symbiodinium pilosum | reverse complement strand
TTAGGGTTTACGGTTTGGAGTTTTAAGGTTTAGTTTAGCGTGTCGTCTAGAACTTATCGAATGGTATGGGTTTTGCGGTCTCAAGCTTTGATTTTCAGGTTTTGGGTGTTTGGCTTGTAAGGTTTGGGGTTTGTAGGGTTTAGTGTTTCCGGTTTGATGTCTTACGGCATGCTTATGGGGCCTCCAGGAACCTGCTGGCCACAGACGAAACGGGGCTCCTATTATAGGCCCCAGTATAACATTTTCCTTTTCCAAGGGATTCCTCAAAGAGACCCTGAATGGTGGAATTCCCACATCATCGCAAGCCCCTCCATGCTTCCTATCAAGAACTGCCCCAAACCTCCTGATCCCGTGGCTTGTGAGAAGTGTTTCCCAGGTCTTCGCAGCAACAGGGTCGCGCCGCGGCTGATTTAGATACAGATCTAGTGCTTAAGGGTGTAGAGGTCAAAGCGTACTTATAGGAGGTGTGGTCAGGAAGCATTACACTTTAAGATCTGCACATAATAGCAAGCTCCGTTGAGAAAGCAATGAGGATGACAAAAAAAGGTGGTTGTATACAAGCCAAGTCGCAAAGACGTCAGTTTTGCTTTGCTTATAATATACTAAAGTATACTGTACCATACCGTCTTACACGATGAGATACCATAATCTAGACTAGCCTTCCACTACCTCAGCTTTCTTGTCCGAAAAGACGACTACGAAGCGCGGGAGAGCGCGCGCACACACCCATCCTTTGGTGCTTCAAGGCACTGAGTTTTCCCTGCAACCCTAAGCCCTAAATCCTAAAACCCTGAGTTTTCCCTGCTCCTGACGAGTCTGCATCTTTTTGCAGCAGGAGGTTTGGTAGTCCCTGCCCGGGAATGTTTAAAAACTTGATATATCAGATAGTCCTAATATGCCAGACTTTATTGCAATGGATGTTTTCAGTCGGAGGGTTGTTGACGTCAGAGGGAGAGGAATCGTCTTGTGGACACATCATTGCAAGGTCACCAGGTCACCCCACAAAACACGCAAAGACCAGATCAAGTACTCCGAAGTCACACCGGAACAGATGGCTCAAATGTTGCCTTTCCACAATAGAATCAACAGCTCTATCATGTCCACATTCAGCATCCCCCCAAAACCCTAAACCCATCCTATCTATTGCTACTTCATGGCATTGCTTCGCCAATCCCAGGCTCGTAACAAGGAAGCTCAAGTCCCGGCACCCAGGCTCTCGTATTTACTGCAAAAGAGCTATAGTCTAAACTCCTTAAAGTGAGTGATATAGGGGTTTATAGAGGGGAATCTTATGGGGGCTATTAAGGGCGATGCTAGGGGTTTAAACTATAGCCCTTATTCCGCCAACGTATGAGGCTTCTTCGCTTGCCCGCTGCCCATTCACAACTTCGCGTTGGTGACCTGGATGAATGAAACCTTCTGGACTCCGACAGAAATGGACTTATATCTGCAGACGGAGACTTGTTTGCAGCAGTACCCTAAACCCTAAATAGTAGCTTCCATTTTCTTTTCCATTATCCCCATCATAATACTACTACTACTACTACTACTACTACTATTGCTACTGCTACTACTACTACTACTACTACTGCTGTGACTAATATTACTTCACTTTCTATTTCCAATATTATTACCCTGAACCTTGAAGGTTGCCCAGAGGGACCCTAAACAAGTAAACAAGTCAACCTTGGCGATTAGATGGGTGGCGTTCTCCAAACTGCGGTTTCTTTTAGGGTAGCCTGAACATTAGTTGCTGTGTTGGAGTAAGGGCCAACAAAAGGGGCCGCAATTTATACAAGATCGGGTAGTGGGAATGGGGACAAGAGGGATCTTCATGTTCAGCGGACATGGCAGATCAGTCCAGCTGCATGGTCTGGGCGTGCAAAACTTGAAAGTCCATTCAACATAGAGGTAAAACTGGGATAGACATGATACGCATGACCAAAATTAGGGTAGTTTCAAACCCACTTAATCCTTTCCGCTAACAATGAATGTCTTCCCCTCCCTATATTCCAAGCACCTCCGCAGCATTTCTTATTCCCAGGGGCTTTTTTGGCAACGTATTTTAAGGCTTTTAAGGCATGTAAATAGATCCAGCTTAAACCGAATACAAATCAATCACATCTAACTCAAGTTGCGTTATGATGAAATGCAATCTAGTTAAGACCTAACTAAATGCAAGTCGATAACTAATGAAGATCGTTTCATATCTAATTAAGAGCATTTAAGATTGTGTAATTCGAACGGAAACCGATTCAACATCCAATTTGAATCAGCCGAGGGTCCCAAAGCCCGGTTTAGGGTTTAAAGCCACTGCAAACCCTGCTGAAATTGAAAGGAAGAGAGAACTACTATTTGAGCCATAGTCTAAACTCCTTAAAGGGGGGTTATGTAGGGGATTATATAGGGGCTATCTAGGGGGTTTTAAGGGGGATACTATTTAGACTCTAGCTCCTTTGGTTTTGAGCGTTTAGGGAATGGACAAGACAATCGAAACTATCATAGTGGAGAATAAAAGTGAAAGTGAAATGGAAATGAAATGGCACCCCTCGCAGTAGTATAGGGATATAGTCCCCCTTAAGTAGATAGAATATGGGTTATATGGGGATCTTATTATAATACACCCAAAGCCATATTCTATCTACTTAAGGGGGACTATATGGCTCCCAACAATGGAGAGTCAGGTAAAAATTCAATTGGAAATGGAAGTGAAGCTGGGGATGCCTACGGATAATTGGCATAGACGGGGGACTGGAAAAGACGATGGAAAATATGGGTTTAGGGTTTAGGGTAATAGGGTAGAATTATAGTGTTTCATGACATAGGGGTATATGGGGATACACTACCCCAATAATGGAGATATCGAATGAACAAACAAGTGGGAAGTATAATGTTGGGGATCACATGGGGGCTACTACAAGGATCCATGCCTTCATTCCTTGCTAGCCAGAGAGAAGCATAAGCTTGCTGCAAGCAAAACAATCGGAAGGAATATGGATCTACGCGGCATGGATGCATTTGATTTGCTGAATCTCTTGATGCTTCTTGCAAGGTGATATACTGAGCCTTAGTGTCCTATGCTTAGTGTACGGTTTACGGTTTAGGATGGCATCGGCCCCTCTAGACCAGGCCATAAGCGTCCTGAATTTTGGGCCTTCATCTGGGAAAGTCTAAAGAAGACCTAGAACCTCTAGCACCTACAGTTGTACGGAGTGTGCCTAGGACCACAATCTGTAGGTAATTTTGGGATAAAGGTGAGCTTAGGAGGTCATGTCAACTCTCTGTTGGGCTTGTCTATGCAGTGTCTTGGGGGCCCTGTTGATTTGACACTGGCTCTGTCCGCACCCCAATGCTCCCCATCATGAAACGGAGCAGCGCGTAGCAAACTCCAATGCTTCCAGCTTCAAAATCTCCAGCTTTGAAGCCAATCCCAGCCCAAGGTAGGGAAAAACCCAAGGTAACTATTCACAGGTGACGTCCTGTAGTCCTCTATATTCACTGTTAAAAATATCATGAGTGTTTTGCGGAATGCCTACCCCCCTAAACCCTAAATCCTTTTTACTATTTACACTACTGGTCTGACCCTCTGCAGGGAGTTTGCCATCCAAAATCTGCAAGCCTCTGCCCCCAAACCTTGCACCCTAAACCCTGAAGGCGTGAACCCCAAAACCCTACGCCCCTAAGCCCCGAACTCTAAGTCCACAAAGTAGAAGCCTGCAGAGTTCCCAAGATTAACTCTTGAAATCTCCACGTAGCTCTCATAGCATAGTATACCCCAAAACCTTATTCTCGCACTTCTTAATGCAAATCATATTCACTGAGTGTACACATCACTCTGTTTCACCTTGATCGAATCAGACTTTTGTCCGCTTTACCCCAAAACCTTATTCTACTCATTCAGGCTCCAGGCTCCTAGAATGCTTCTGTTGCAGGGCGCCGCTGCCTCAAACAGCAGCGCACCGTGCATGCTCCGACACGCCGCTGGCGCCCTATGCTCCCGGGAATGTGATTTAGGAATTACCCTCCCAAACTTGCATGGGGGTGTCCTCAGCATAGGGTTACCCTACCGATTACAGGGGTCAATCGTGGTGTTAAGCAGACCAGTGGGATATCCCGTAGCGAGTATATCGAAAAATCATTTGGGGGTGTTGTTCTAAAGGTCCTTATAAGGAAGGGACCATTGGGAATACGATTCCTTAAGAGGGGAACCTAACCAAACAGGGAACCTACACTATTGCCATTTTGGGAAGAGGTATTTTGAACAACTACCAAATTTAAAAACTCCCACGCGGAAGGTTCATGGGGATCTGATGAAAAACAACTGGTGGAGATAACTGGGGTCCTTATGTGGGTTATAGGGGTTATACGTATATCTATGAGATCGCCGTGATCCTCCAAGGAGGGATGCACAACCTTGAGGGTACAGGTGTGAACATTGAGAGTCCAGATTTCAAGGTTTAGGAGTCAGGGTTTAGGGCTTAGAGTTCCAGATGCAAAGCAAGGGCTTAGAGATATCCGACAGCCTGGTGCCTGATGACGTTTAGAACTCCTTGGGGTTTCTCGGGGTCCTTTTAGGGGCATGAGGGGTACGTAGAGGCTGCAAGAGGACCATACGGGCCCAGACTAAGAAGGGAAACCGACTAGTGTGAGACAATCACTGGGAGCTTGCAATCCCGCAGAAAGGGATGCAGGAGTATACGACCTTCGGCTTTAGGGCTTGGAACTTGGGCTCCAAGAAGTTCTATTCGGCAACAGTTGCCTCCAAACCTTTGAACATTCTACGCACTAAACCCCAAATCCTTCAGAACCTCATGCCCTACATCCGTACGTACACCTCAGCACCTTCGGCATCCTATCATTCGTGGTTATATTGGGGTACATAGGTTTAGGGTTATATTGAGGGTATATTGGGATAATGGAAAAGAGAATGCAAGCTACTATACCGTCTAAACTCGTTCCCCAGCCTGGGCTGATAAACTTAAACTCCAAAACCTTGGCCCCTAAACTTTGAAACCTAAATCTTTCTTCACAAGCTTTGAACCTTAAGCCCTAAACCATCGCCCTAAACCCGAAACCCTAAACCCTAAACCATTGCCTCAGGATTCGTACTTTTCAGCCCTCCCGGTTGGCCTCGAGGCGGGCAGTGGGTTTTTTCGGGATAGCAGATGGGAATTATAGTGCTGCAATAACAGTAATAGTTTAGGTGGACCCCCCACCCTGTAATAGTGACTATAAGGGATAATAAAGGATTATATTAGGGTCCTCTTATATTCCTATTATACCACTATTACAGGGTGGGGGGTCCTCCTGAGTAATAGTACGAGTAATAGTAAAGCAATGGTAATAGCAATAGTAAAAATGTTACTGGATGGTTGGGGATTCTGACAATAACAGTAATAGTACCAGTAATAGTAACAGTAAGAGCAATGGTAGTAGCAATAGTAATAGTAATGGCAATGTTAGTAGATGGTTGGGGATTCTGAGATTCGAGGCTTGGTGTTTGGATAGGGCTGTATAGGGTTCAAGGTGTTTGGTTAGCCCTTAGATTCCATTCCATAAGCCTTGAGCACGGCTAGACCCTTAAACGCTGAACCGCAAACCCTAAACCCCTCGCCCGCGTATCAGCAGGTTATGGACCAGCAGCGAGCAGTTGAAGAGAAGCACGCAGAGCGGATTGCAAAGGCAGCTGTTTATGACCGGTGCCTTTGATGCAGAAAACCAGGCCTACATCTTTAGGGTTTACTTACTGGTGCTTAGTATGGAATCGAGCATGTAATCCATTCTTGGATGCCCAGCTTATATTCCCTTATTCCCTTCTAACTCCCAGTAAGTTCAGGGTACACGGAGTGAAAAGATCTCGGCAGTTCTTGATGGCCGCGCCTGACTTCGACCCAAAATAACTGTCTATATCTTAATCCCAAAAGTAGGCAACAAATGGCCCAAAAATCCTTGAAATGGTCAAGCAGGCCATTATGCTACATACTTAGGGGGTTTAGGCATGGATAGTTGCCTTAAACGGGCCTTGTCTCAGGGTCAGTGAAGTCTTCCAATTTGGCCAGAAAGGAGAACGACTTGTGGGTCAGCGTTGCAGGTTTTGGTGCCTTATGTTTCCGGCAGGTTTAGGGTTTAGGGCGTAGAGTTTAGGGCTTTACGGTTTAGGTTTTTGGGCTTAGGGTTTTGAAGCTCATCCTCTTCTCCTCCCGCGCCCCTAAGCTCTAAACCATGAAAAAGACTACACCCTGAACCAGAAAGCCCAGACCCGAAACCCTGACCTAGATCAAGTTTGTACTATCAATAACCAAGGGCTCCTCCACTATCCTCCCCTATACTAGACCCCCCTAGGCTCCCCCTTGAGAAAGCAGTATAGAGGGGAAGGAGTAGGGGAAGCCATGAAATGTGGGGGTAGCTATTGCTAGCGGGGCAGACGGCTGCAATATTGGGGGAACAGGGGTAGCTTTGAGAATAAGTTGCGTGTTTTTATTACCCGTAATTCCCCACATAAAACCAGAACAAAAATGAATATTGATATCATGGTGACCCCAAACCTTCCCCCGCAAAACCCCTAAACCTTAAATCCTGAAAGGCAGCTCTGGCGCAAGAGCTTTCCCGGCGACGTTTCTCTCTCCGAGATCTCTCCATGGCGGCTGCCGGCGACCAACTCCAATCAAGGCATGGGTCTCCGTAGTTGAGGGTTTTACGGTAAAGGGTTTTAGGGTTTAGGGTTTTACGGTTTTGGGTTTTAGGGTTTTGGGTTTTAGGGTTTAGGGTTTTTAGGGTTAAGGGTTTCGGGCTTTAGGGTTTTAGGGTGTAGGGTTTATGGCATTCCCGAAGCATCCTAAGTACCGATGTACGTAGTGTATAGAGGATACTAACCCAGTGACTTTTTTTGTCACTAATTCCTTGTATAGAAACCCTACTTCATTCCATAAAGGCACTGAGGATCCTTTGGGATCAAGGGAGGCAATGTGCAAATTGCGCTGCTTAACATTCAGGCACGCACTACAATCGAAGCAGGATGGTTAAGTTGTGGTTTCAGGTTGGGGTATTGGTAGCGGCGCTGGCGGGGGCAATGGTCGAGCGGTGGCCGTTCTACAGCCACGATTTTGGCCGCAAAAGGCAAGTAGGGTGGTGCAGGATGAGTTTCTGGCAGAGTGGGTCCATGACCACCCAAAGGATGCATGACATTAAGGCTTTACAGGGCTCAATCAGAATTCTCAGAGGCATCATGCGCTTTAAGGTTCAGGGTTCGGGTTTGGGATTGCAAAAGGGTTGGTATGTGCTCGTCGTGTCAGTGTAGTTTTTTGAAGTTGTCTATGCCACCGGGCCTGTGAGACCATCTGCATCCAGCTAGCTCCGGTAGTGCGACATGGCATGCTTGAGGTCAGCTTTGTGGGTCGTTCCTTGTCGGTCCTGCTCCTTGTTACAAGCTGCTCGTTTGTGAAGGGCCAGCGGTTCCATCCATGAAAGCCCCCTAACATGAGTGAGAAGCAGTTGCCAAAAGTGCGATGAGTGTGAGAGCGATGTAGGCACCATAGTAATTATGAATCTTCCTTTCTTACAAACATGATAGTATATGGACGGGGGGGAAATCCAGGAGAGGGAGTTATAGAGGGCTGTATAGGCATATCTTCCCACAGAAAGCCTAGAAACCCTTAATCCTAAACCGTTACACTTCCAGGCTCTCCCGCCAACACCAAATTCTCGCTGGCTGCGGGGCTGCCGGCACTCTCGGCCCTGCTCTTTGCGCTGGCACTGGGAGTTGCGTGGCCAGGATTTGGGGTTTGTAGTATGTTTAGGGTTTAGGGGCTTGTAGGATGAGGAGGTTGAGTGGGTGGACAGGGTGCAGGTTTTATGTTTCAGCCTTTGGGGTTTGGATTTGAGGTGTCGGGTGTGCAGGGCTGACGGCTAATTAGAGCTTGGGTGGTATTGGAGGACGAGCTCAGGAGTAATGACGTGCGTTACGATGCTGTTGGCAAAGCTCGGGCCTGATAGGGCGACCATCCAGCCTCGCGAGCAGGCATAATCCGATGGTACATATTGTTTAGGTGGACCCCCCACCCAGTAATAGTGACTATAAGGGATATTAAAGACTGTATTAAGGTCCTCTCATATTCCTATTATACCACTATTACAGGGTGGGGGCTCCTCCTAATATATTGTCTAGGTTCCCCGGAAGCCGCCCCTGCTCAAGAATTCCCGAAAACATTTATGCCTAAACTCTTAAAACCCTAAGCCCTAAAACCCTAATTAAACCTAAGTGTGCCTCCTTGAAAGCAGTTTGTGAATGCAGGTGTTTAGCAGTTCCTTAGTTATACTATGCGGACTTCAAAGAAATGACCTCTAAATTTGGTACATATGCTCTGTACAAAGCTCACCTTCTGTTACATAATTTTTATTCAATCTGAGAGTCATATCAATCCCGACATCGCCCTATAATCCCCCCTGTCAACTACTAACCTCTCCAAGAGTAGCAACACATTGGGGGTAAGATTAATTGATTATTAGGGGGGCGGGGTTGATGATTTTGAGGAAGCGAGTACCGCGGAAGCCTGAGCATGAAGCCCCTTAAGCCCTAAGCCCTTGACCCTCAGCCTCTAACCCAACAACCTTAACCCCAGGCCCCAAACCCTAAAACCCCAAACCCTCAATCCCTAAACCCTATAAAGCCCTTTTTCCAAATCTGAAAATCCCAAACCCAAAATCCCTCAACCCTAAATCCCTCAACCCTAAACCCTTAAATCCAAAATCCTAAAACCCCAAGCCGTAAACCCTAAATACCTAAACCCTAGACCCCTAAATCCGAAATCATAAAACCCCAAACCCTAAACCCTATAAACCCTAAACCCCTCAATCCCTAAATCCGACATCCTAAAACCCTAAACTCTAAATCCCTGAACCCTTAAATCCTTATATCCGAAATCCTAAACCCCCAAACCTAAAACCTCAAACCCTAGATCCCTACACCTCTAAATCCGAAATCCTAAACCCCCAAACCCTAGCTCCCCAAACCCTAAACTCTGAACCCCTAAATTCGAAATCCTAAAACCCAAAACCCTAAATCACTAAACTCTAAATCCCTAAATCAGAAATCCTTAAATTCCAAACCCTCAATCCCTAAATCCGAAATCCAAAAACCCCAAACCCTGAATCCCTAAACCCTAAACTCTAAACCCCTAAATCCGACATGCTAAAACTTCAAAGCCTAAACCAATTGTTTCAGAGCGAATGGCAGCCTCAGGCCTCATCGCGAACTATTTGGGCCAGCTCGACAAGCCGCTGGGCCCGTGTTGAACCAAGTGCAAATGTTTAGGGTTTAGGGTGCAGGCACCTCAGAGAATCCTGGTTTAAAAAGGGTTCAGGGTTCGGGGTTTAGGTTTCAGGTTTTTGGGTCTAGGGCCTTGTGGTTTAGGGTACTTCACATGTTTAAGGAGGAGTTCTAGTTATCCCCAGCCCTTCCAACTAGCACTTCATTCTATGATAGTTGTAGGGTTCTGATTATAGGGGTTAGGGGAACGAAAAGCCTTTAGTTCATGTTCATGACTACCTGACACCCAGGGCATGTAGAATCATGTTTGGGACTTGTTTTAGTGATTTTGCGCCTTTATTTTTCCCACTTGCGGCGTCCAGGTGTTCAAAAGCAATACAAGCTTCAGGAAGGATTTTGCAAACCCGGAGGTTAGGAGTTCCTGAACTAACCCTACATCCTTCTCGTGCCCGTTTTGTTCATAACTGAGAAACAGATTCAGCCCAAACCCTAGGCCCTAGGTCTTGAACCCCAAAGCTCTACCTGAGGCTCTTGAAGCCCTTTGGTGGGCTCCCCAAACTCGAAACCTTCATGCAGAAAGCCCATCGTAGTCCTAGGAGGTTCAAACTGGCATCCTAAGGCAGTATGCTGCTACAGCAAATTTGGCACCAGTCATTCGACGGTGCCGTGCACCCTGGCGAGCACAAAGCCTGTCTGAAGAAAGGGCTATAGCCCCCTTACGTAGATAGAGGGTTTAAGGTTTAGGGTATAGTTCCTCTTAAGTAGATATAGGGTTTAGGGCTTAGGGATGTTTAGGGTATAGTCCCCCTCAAATAGATCGAATATGGGGTACATCATAAATCCAGGGAATAACGATATATACATACATATATATAAAGAGACTAGACAAAGGACTATATTCCCTTATTCCCTACTAACAACCAGTAAGCAAAGGCTCCAAGAACTTTTGGGTTTTACCAACTACTCCTGCTTAATACTGCCTAATATCAATTTGCCGGTAATTGGCTTTACAGGTAACCCTAAAGGCCCCAAGAACCTGCATAGCGTATACTTGGGACCATAATGGGCGATGCTATATGAGCCATAGTCCAAACTCCTTAAAGGGGGGTTATATAGGGGACTATATAAGGAACTACTCTAGGGCTTATTAAGGGGGATACTAGGAGTTTAGACTATGGCTCATATAAGCATTTTGGACCCCAAGTAAACCTCATACGGATACTTGCAAGCTCTGGGTAAGGGGTCTTCAGCCTCGCCCACCCCCTGACAATGGATAGCTTAGGGTTTAGGGTTTAGGGTGATACTTCCCTAAGATGCCATGGCACTGGATAGGGAAAATCCAAGATTAGGGGGTGTAGGCTTCATTGAAAGCCGCTAGAAGATGGACTTATGGCACCCCTTTGCTTTGAGCCCCTGTCCTTACTAGGGCTTACAAGGGAAGCAGGGAATACAATCCCTATGTGGTCCCTGTAGATTCCCTATATAATCACTATATGACCCCTATATAATAGATTTCCTTCTTCCCTACTAACCCCCAGTAAGTGTCGGGCTTCCACAACAGCAGATCTCGGCCCGGCTTGCACTTGGCGGGTCTCAGAGAGTTAAGGCTAGTGCAGTCAGGACTCAGGCGCACCATGATTAGGGTTTAGGGGCTGTCAATGTAAACCAGCCCTAAACCATCCTCTGAAGCTCTTAGGAGACCCTAAGGGTCCCTTGCGCGCTGCATTGAGATATCCTGATATGGTTACCTGAACCTGTAGAGCCCTAGTCCTTAAAGCAACGGAAACATGAGACCAAAAAGCCTGAGCTGGGGATCATTGTTTCAGAAACCTGGAACTTCTACTGCACTCAACCCCAATAAGGAACATCAAGTTAGGATTTGTCAATTCTAAGTCTCCCATCAAGCCCTGAACCCTAAACCCCAAAGCCGACACCCAAAACCCCAAACCCTGAAACCTCAATGATGCGCAGGCTCAGTGCCTACTTGGCCTTGGTGCTGGCGCAGACTTTCTTGCAGTACCTAGCTGCAGCCCGAGGCTCGTGGAGCAACTTCCCACGGTGTACGGTTTGGGTAAACCATACACCTTAAAAACCCCAGTTTATGTAGGGTTTAAGTAAACGTTAAACCCCAAACCCTGGCGTGTGTAGGGTTTAGGGAAATTGTCCTACTCAGGGGTTTGGTTGAAGGACCCTTCTAAGCAATTAGGCCCCAGAAGATCACGCCAGTTCATATACGGATGATCTTGAGGCCATATTGTAAGGGTACAACATTAGGGGTACCGTTGAATTGGAGTCTTCTGGGGGAGAGACCTATAATCAGGATCATCGTATACTTGGTCTATGGTGGGGTCCCCCGTTAAAGGACACTAGCATGTGGGAGCTAAAAGACACCCACCGGCATCATTGCAACTGTGGAATCCTTCTCAGCCTCGCGCTTCGAGTCTTTAATCCAAACTTCAACCCTACCCAAACCTTCCTCTCCCTACCTAACATGGAAACCCACAGAGCCTCTTGAACGCAGGCTGTAGTCCTATTAAGCCTTTTTGGGCGTTCCATGTTGATTAGAAAAGGGTACTCATGTCCAGTAGTTCTTTTGTGTTCTTGTGTTCGGGGACAACAGAGGCAGTTTCGGGTTTTGCTGAATCTTTAGTGCCCTTACGTGTTGCCTTTGTTACTTCATTGGACTATGGGGAGTTGCAGGTGGGGCTGTGGCCGGTTTAAATCCCTGAGCCGTGCATGCTTCTTCGCAGCCCTGCCCCCCTAAGCATTGAGTATCCGTGTATACCTCTATAAGCCCTAACTGTCGCTATATGTCTCTCAAACCCCTTTAAAGTGCATGCAAAACCCCAAGGTCCCGCAGTGGTGTCTTACCCGCAGCCCCGAACTTTAAAAAGGCAACATGTATAAATATATATATATATACACAATACAAAGTGGTTGCCATTTGCTCCTCCGCTCCAGTACATGCGCACATTAAAATCCATAACTCTCAGCCCTGTATATACCCCGCAGCCACCTTTTAACGTGGCCTAGAAGATGAGTATGCAGTGATTGATAGCTTATATGATAATAGAAATAACGGCGACAGTATGCACAGCATTGTAATACTAATAGCCTTATCAGTAATCCAACTACAACTAGTGATATTAGCTTGCGTAATGAGCAGTAATAAGAATCATCCAAAATTGATAGTGTAAATTACACCGAAACCGGCTAAACCCTGACCCCTAAACTATAATCGCAAAACCCTAAACCCTAATTAATCCCTTGAGGATTGGCCAATGGATCATGCTGTAATGCATTTCTGGGGGGGCTCACTAACCTGAAGAAAAGATCCGCAAAAAATGACCCTAAACTGGCCAGAGCGCTGCTGACCATATACATGCGCCCGAGTTTGGGGGACGGGCCTCGGGCCTGGCACCAGAGAGAACCTACGGGCCTGGGAGGGTCAAGCCTCCCAGGACAACCCAGGGCCTCAGGCCTAAATAAACTAAATATCCTGGCATCATCACTTATCATCATGCTGCTTCTCGGGGCTTCGCAGAACAGGAACCCGAAGCTGTATCTGAGAATCGTTAGGGCGGTTGGGGTGGGACCTCTGGCTACGCGAGCGCGTGAAGAGCGCACCCACCGCACGCTCGCACTGACACAAACCCTAAACCCTAAATTCCAAAGCATATAAACCCTAAACCCAATCCCTGAACTCTAAACCCTAATACCCTGGATTGAAAAGGCTCTATAGCAAAAAAACTAATAGCCGTTTAATAGCCTGTGGAGGATCCCTAGCCTTGGCTGCGGCTGTGACACTGCAAGTTGCTGAGCTTCTGCGCTCACTAGGCCTCTGGGGGGTTGGGTTTTGAGGTTTACAGTCCCCGTTAAGTAGATAGAATATGGGCTATATGGGGGTCTTTTTGTAGTATACCCAAAGCCATATTCTATCTACTTAAGGGAGACTATAGTGCTTAGGGGTTAGGATGTTGCAGCCAGGAGGTACGATTTAGGCCTCAGGGCTTACAATTTGGGGTTTCGGGTTTAGGCTTTAGGATTTGGAGTTTATCAGTCAGGGAGGCGGTGCCTTTGGTTCTTTATGAGAGTTAGATTTTTGAGAGTAGGGTGTGCGAGGAGACCCCCGGGGTATGTGAGGTCGCATGGGCCGAGGAGATTATCTTTCTCGGCGTCATGTTGAGAATCACGTTGTGGAGGAGGTCAGGAAACGGCTTGAGGCCAGGCCCCTTAAAATGACCTCCCCACGTTCCCTAAATAGTTATTTCAAGACTAGCAGCTCGACAGAATTATCCCAGGACAGGGCAGGGTGGGTATATTCGGGGAATGGGATTACGAAGTTTTGACAACTGTTTGATGGCAAGTTTCCCCTTATTAATAAAGGCTCCTAGCATGACAAATAGCTTTCGGGTGCAAACCCTAAACCCTAAATCCTAAACCCTAAACCCCTAAATCCTAAACCCTAAACCCTGATTAGGATTTCAGGGCCTGCGGGGCTTAGGGATCTGAAATGGGGGGGGGCTGCTCAGGGGTCTGGTCTTCGGGTGGCGTCGAGATGGAACATTCAAAGCCAAGAAGGAAGAGTTTTGGACCTGAATTCAGGGTTTCGGTACATATAATAGTTTCTGTAGGAGTTAGAGTCCCCTGAAATATTGCAATAGAGTTTATTTGTTATCATGGAGACTCCTAAAAAGCAGCCCAGAGATTCACGTGCCGGCATTTGAATCTAGAGGAGGACTGACAGAACTTGCAGGTGCTGGAGTCCTAAAAGTGAAAGCCCAGAACTTTTCGCCCCAAATCCCTGACCTTAAACCTAAATCCTAGGTGGACCCCCGCCCTGCGAGAGAGGCTATACGCGATAATAAGGATATGTTAGGGTCATACTCCTATTATGCCACTATTACAGGGTGGGGGGTCCTCCTAACCTAAATCCTGAATCCAGCTACACTCACCCTTGCGCGGCTCGTCTTTCGGCGTCAGCCTCAAGTAATTACCTCCCCCTATCTATAGCCCCCACCGGTGTCATCCCACCCCCTAAAAGGCATCATACGGGGGAATGGAGAGCAAAATGAAAACTACAGTTTAGTGTAGGGTTAGGGGCTTGTATTATAAAGTAACTTCATAGCCTCCATAATGTTCGCAACCTCCCAACAATACGTACTTTCCAGCATGGTACCGTTATTATTAGCCAGGCCGGGGAGTTTGGCACTTGGGGGAGGGAACCCTAAACCCTTAAGCTTTCTTTAGGGGATCCCTGCGAGCATGGGGGAAGTCTTGAGCCCAGAAGCCATGGAAGCGGGAAAGCCCACGTTGCAAATGAAAAGGACCACTCAATACTAAAGAAAAGGCCAATGGGACAAAAGACGGCAACCGCTGCATAGGGACCAATCAGCAAGTAGAGGGCTAAGTGGCTTGAATGTTTCAAGTGCCCAAACTTGGATTGGGAATTAGGTCATTTGCATCCTCTCAGGCTTGAGAGCTTAGTTATTGCCTCTGATTCGCTGGTGTGTGACAAGTATGTTCCTGACAATGCGCGGGTTTAGTACCCCGTTCCGCCAAAGCCATTGAGGGCAGGGCGGGTCAAATAGGCCTTGGTTCCATCAACTGAAATCAAGAGGACGCTTTATGTTTGATATCTTGCGCCCGAATTTTCTGTCCATTTTGCGCCCACAGAGAGGCGCTAATACAAAATGATTTGCCCAAAGCTGTTTGAAGCAATTCCCTAGCATCAGGCTCAACAGTAACATGCTGAGACGCGCAGATGTTGCCAGGGAGGGTCTTGCTACCGATGCCTTCTACAACTTCTGTAGCTTTTGCCTTATATTACGGCACTGGTCTTTAGAAGGCTCCTCTATATGGTAAGGAAGAAATGCTAGTCCGCAATACCCAACAGTCCGGTCATAGATAGCCGAATCAGTATCCACGAGAATGACACATATTTTGCGCTAAGCCCGATTGCAGTCCATCTACATCTAGGAGGCGAGCCCTGAGCACTAAACACTGAAAAAGCTAGACCCAGTAGCCCAAACACTGTGAACCCAAACAGTGTAAACCGGCAGAACTTTCAACCCTCGGTAGGTGCCTCATGCCTGGCTGGCCAGCAAGATTCTTGGAGGTCGCTGTCCTCTTGTCAGCCCACGAGGTGCCGGGCACGTCACTTGAAATTTTGTCTCATAGGTAGTTTCAAGAAGTGCTTCAAAAAACCTAGCTAAGGGTCTTTGAGGCTGATGCCCATCCATGGACCTACAAGTCGGCAGCCAGAACACCAGTCCTTGAAAGGTTGCTGCAGGAACAATCGTCCATTCTTACGTCTGACAGTGGCAGTACTCCTGGCGCCCATAGTCGCAGCCCACAACCCATTTGTCTGCTGCTTCTTCTCGGAGACCCTTCCTTTAAATCTGCTCTGGAGAGATCTGGAGGTCCGGGTGCAGGCTCCAAAAGTCCCAAGCTGATCATTCTGTGTGTTTTACATATGAATGAGGCGCCCAAATATTGACCCTATAGCGGGATTAAGGTTTAGCCTATATAATACACACGTACGTATGTGGGCCATATACAGATTATTTAGGGTTCTTACAGGGATGCTTTGAAGTTCTGCATCTACCAGAATTTGCTATCAGACCTTGTGATAATTAAGCCTTTTAATCTATCTTGAGATTGGGTGCCAATAAGAAATTCTAGGGTCCGATAGCCCATCCTTGTAGCTCACTATGCCATATCCAACAAGGGCCGGTGTCCATAGAATTTCTAAGGGCCGATTTGATTTTAGGGCTGTCGTGATCACTGCACTCACCAGGCTTGCAGTTTCAGGCTGAAAGAACCTGCTTTCACCAGGATGGACCTTAGAATTCCCTATCCGGATTCAAATAGATGTGCATTAAGGGGCTTATATGGTCGAATAGCCCGTCCTGGCCAGGCTGGGCAAGCTGCCGGTGTGGATGTTGACAATTCTTCCTGGTGCCTGCCTCGCAGACCAGACCTCAGCTGACTAAGTGTGAAGAAAATGAGGGCCCCTTCCACATGCGAAGAGTGACTTCAGTGACTCCAGGGGAAGAGTATGTAAGGGTCTGCTGCAACGCTGTTATCCAAAAACGATGGGTCGACATCACTTACGTTTAGGATTCTAAGCTTTGGTTTTAGTGTTCCGACTTCATAGGCGTAGAGGAGCCTAGTACTGCAGCCGCAAAAAAGCGGAATATAATCTTCGGATATGGTGGGTCAGATGCAATGCTGTAGTCAACTTGTTCAAAGGAATGACAGGCATCAAATACTTGTACACAGGACTGACCCAAGATATCCATGCTTTTCTCATTATTCTGTTGGCAGCGGGGGTAGGGACTGCCGCCCAATCTGTTTTACTCTGTTTGATGACGGGGCATCCATTCGAAGGCTCCCATGCGGTTCTTCCGGGTACCCCGAAATGGTTTGCCGTTGATATCTTGATGTGGTTACCCAATATGATCCCCATACCGGCAGCGGGCACGCGTTGCAGGTGTGCGACGTGCGCTTAGTAGGATTGGGCATTTATTCAGGAATGTATGCTAGCTTCTTTATTTACACGGTACAGGTGGCTGTCAAAAGTCGAGGCCAATTCTAAGTCATCATGTCATACAGGGGGCCAGGTTACCGGTTACGGGTTGGGTACTGCCCCCACCCAGAAACAGTCTGTTGTATGCTAAGTAAGTATCACCGGCGATTTTCTTGTCAAACTGTGGGGGGGGGGCAACACCCAAGTTTAGGGTTTCAGACGCCTGGGTAGGCAGATCTAGTCTCGGTAGCTGCCTGGGCCTTTAGCTTACTGGTAGGGAGTCTCTCGTAAGAAGTCCTGTTTCTGCCCTCATGGGGACCCTTATACCCCTCATACAAACTCTATCGACCCCAAAAGTCTCTCGGAGAGTCCTTGTTTTGTGTGAAACCACTGCTTCTCAGTTGTTTTTAGACCATCCTGCTTATGTATAGGCGGGCTGCGGGCCCTTCTCTACCTGCAATGTCCAGTATAGCAGGAAGCTAGCAAGCCTAAGCTCCACACATCACTTGTAATTCTAGCCGTGATGATGACGGTAATGGAGTATAGTACTAATCAGGAAATAGTAGGGGGAAACATTGCAAGCGAGTTGCAGAGAAACTTAGCTTCCCGGGAATCTTCAGCTATGGCATCAACTGGAGCGGAGGCAAGCAAACCCTTAACATCCCGGTGGGTCTTCCCTTTTGAGGCCAGCCAGTGGATGTCCTTCGTGAGCCTGTGCTGGCTGGATCCAGCAACCTACATCCTCCTCACTCAGGCCATCGCCTGGGTTCATGGCAGCACGGAAGGCTGCTACGTTCCTCCCTACATAGACGGCTGTCCTAAAAAGAGAGAGCTACATGGTGTTCCATGTTAGTTTGGGGAGGCAAGCTGCTTCAATACAAGAATTCTGCCCTACATAATTGAACAACTTTTGACACTTGAGGCGCGTTGCGTTTGTAGTTCCTGATCAAAAAAGAGCAGCAGACGGAGAAGCACACCTGAATTGATACGCTACATGGGGGGTCTCGAAGAAATGCGGCCCCCCCTTGTTTGGCAGTCCCTATAAAAGGAAAATATAGTGTATAGTCCCTAAAAAAGGGAATAGCATATTGGGGTCTGGAAAGGGGCCCCCTATTTATGGACCCCCCCACATATTGCACAAAGAGGAGACTTTCAGTCTTGTTGAAGCACCGGGACAATCACTTCCAATGCGTGCGTAGGGTTTGGATTTGGAGTTTAGATCTTTAGGGTTTCGGCTTAGCGCATGACTAGGAAACTCTTCTTACACGAGGAATTTAAGAGGGGATTGACACAGCGAATTCGAATTCAGGTGGCTTTGCCCAGTCTCTTTGCTGCTTGCATACCAGTTGGCAGGGCAAGTTTATTGCATTGAAACCAGGCAGAATCCAGTTCAATGTCCATGTCTTCTTGACAATTGCAGTAGATGGAGAAAATTTGGGCACCACCCAGTATACCCATGAAATTGCAATAGTATGGTGGCCCGAACTAGTACAAAAAAGCTGAGGTGCAGGAATTTGATAAGGGGTCCGGTCGGTTGAAAGTTCTAGAGCCCTAGGAGGACCTCAACAACTTAATCCCTCGTACAATCCTAGAATAATCCCTACATCATCCTCCATACCAAAAAGCCTTTTCCAAGCCCTACATCATTCGCCACCCTACCCTACGGTGGATCTGTTCTGCCAACGGGGCCTTTATGCTGCTGCAAATGGACAGGTATCGGTGTTGCTCATGGACACCGCAGGCAGCCGCTCGGCACGCCTTCAAAGAAGAAGCTACGTAGTTGAGGGGTTAGGGTGCACAGCACTGTTGCTACCAAAAATCTGCATGACTTTACAGTAGTAGATTGCCATAATTCCTAGATTAAGGTACAAATTACTTAGGGTCATGCAGGTTTTATTATCCACCGCGGGAGTTTTAGGGTCTGGGGTTTAGCGTTATCCTTTTGCTATCATGGATATAGTGTTTCACTGCGGACATTGTGCCAACCGCAATGATACCCGCAGGGAAGAGACCTTAAGCAAGGAATATACCTTGTACCGATATGCCATACAATGAAACATATCAGGGGTGCTGGTCACCTTCCTTGTCGGGATGCATGGATCCCTTTGGGCAGTCACCATCGCGGTAACCCTAAACCCTGAGCCCGAAACCATGAACCTTGCAGCTTAAGACCTGCCGCTGCGAATAGCAAGCAGTGCGTAAGACATGAAACTGGGAGTTTCTGAAAATGGTAGTATGGCACGAATAGTAGCAATAATTATATTATTCCGATTAATGGAGAATCAAAAGGACATTTGAATTGGAAAGTGAAATGGAAACTGGGACTATATAGGGGTGTATAGGTATTATATTAACGTTTACCAAAATTGGGGTACCCTTTTGCGGGTCCCTATAGTAAGGACGATAGTATGTTGGGGTCTGTATTGGGTCCTCCCATTTATGGAAACTATCAAATTGTGGGATAGTCTAGGTGTCTAGGGGATATCTAATAGGAGATTGGACTACGAGGAGATTCTAGCGTTCCCTCCCCAGGATCAGTGTATTCTTGAGGAACTGGCAAGGAAGCAGGGTGCTTTTGCTTCGGATTCTTCGGGAACGTGTTGAACTCGTTTGTGGCGGCTGATTCTGCCAGAAAGTGCTCAAGTTGATTTTGTTACTCGGTTTAGGGTTTAGGTTTTAGGGTTTAGGGTTACGTTAAGCAAGCACAGAAGGAGCCAGCCATCGGTTTTGGGCACCTACCCGTCACATGACTGACATACATGGAAGTCTTAGAACACTCAGAGGGGTACCTTATTATAGCCTCGTAACTCGGCTACACCACTGGGGTTCACACGGGCCCCTTGTTTGAGAACGCCCTTGAGAGTCTCAAGAGTGTAGACATCCTTGCAAACAGCCACGAGCCAGGAGTTGTGTGGCCCGACTAAGAAGGATACGGCTTTGAGAGATGCTACTCTGAATTGTGGTGGGGGGCATGATATTCCCAGCCCCCTCTCCCTAAACCTTCCTGCAGCATGCTGAACCTTGCAAGGAACTCCGAGATTCGTTTTTGCAGCGGCGTTGATCTCCTGCGCGTTTTTGCTGAAGGTCTCCAAGGCTCTGCTGGCTGGTTTAGGGCGTAATAATAGTAATAGCGATAGTAATTGCAAGAACAGTACTATTTAATAGTAATAGTAACAGTAGTATAAGAGTAGTCATAACTGCAAGAAGAAAAAGACCCCCAAATCCCAAGCCCTAAGTAGAAGTCGGGCAGTGACTCATATCTTGCATTCACACCTGCAGAGTGATTCAGGCTTTGCGGCAACCTTTTGGGGTTCGGGCCGGGGTTTCGAGGCTTAGCGGTTTAGGGTTTCGGGTTTAGGGTTTCAACCCTTTATTGGGCTAAAGATCAAAGGCTTTATGGTTTTGTGTTCATGGGTGTGGAGTATCGAACGGGACTTCCTCAAGAATTGGACACGGGAAGTCCATATATCTCCGGGATCCCAACAGGGGCACCCTCTTTGAGTGGAGTGCAGCTGTTCATTATGAGGGTTCAGCCCAATAAGCAATCTGCCCAAACTGCAGTGGGCATCTCCTTCTTTTAGAAGGGCAGGAAGTCATTCTAGTGCCCTTGATGCAGTTCCAAGCTAGATCCACTTCTCCTCACATGGCATACTCAAAAGGCTTATTCTAGTTACTTTGGCCCCTACATTATCCTACTCGGACTGTCATCCCTGCTTAGCAGTCTCAGCAAGCAGGGTTATAGGCTTTACAAGCGACATAGTAGCCCCTGGTGTCCGCATGGTTAGCTCATTTACCCAGCTTTGAGGGAGAACCTCCCCGTGAAGATCCGCGCGCCCACCCCTGAAATAGTCCCACGATTATTCGCTTACATGTGCGGGAGCGCTTATCCTTGGCATGGGCGGGTGTGTTTTAGGAAAGCGGCTTCATCAGTCGACTCTTCCACTTCACATCTCAGCTTTTCAAAAGGATACCTGAGAATCTGAAAGGGGCAGGCACATAATTCCTTATAACTCTCATTGTACTCCTCGGGTCGGCAAGAATACCCGTGTTTTGAGAAACTGCAAGTCAGGCGATGGAGACCGACGACACCTCCCTCAGCCGTGGACTTTTCTGCGTTCTTCTCCAGGCAGTCCTCCTCAGGGCGGATGCAAGAGCATAATGTAGACCCATGATTAATCAACCTCCTCCTTTTAAGGGCCTTAATATTAGGATCCCTATTATAATCCCTATGAAGGGGAGGGGGTTTATTAATCACGGTCTGGGTTACATGGCACGTCAGCAGGCTTACTCTGCCTCAGCTTTGTGTCACATTGGGAACATTTTGCAGAGCTTGTTATTTCCTTACTGGAGGCCCGAGGCTTGTTGCAGAAGTATGCTGCAAACAAGCTTCTGCATGGTTTCTCACCTTTTTTCTGTTTCTGTCTTTCCCCCCTTTTCCATGCTGTTTTCAATGTGACTCTCCGTCCTTGGGGAATATCCCAAAACCCAATATACTCGTTTGATAATAACTTTCGTTTGGAATGCCAGGCATGTGGGGACATCCTCAGCCAAAAAGTTGAAGTAATTGATCCTCTAGACGGCAAGCCTTACGGCATAGTACCCTCCCCGCGAACTAACTTGGCAACCCTCTGAGCTGTAGTCTAAACTCCTTACAGGGGGGGGGGGGGTTTATAGGGGATTTTATGGGGGAGTACTATAGGGGTTATTAAGTGGGGTACTGGGATACTAGGAGTTCAGACTATAGCTCATATAAAGCCCCCCTTTCGAAGGATGGTAGTCTCATAGGGTTTCCTTGGCTTTTTAGAGATCCGTCTGGGGTAGTGTAGGTACCCAGAAGCGAATAACCTACTCTGGGCCCTAGAGTTTGTCAACGCTGTGGATACCAAAGCCCTGGATGACTTTTGTGTATACTTAGCACCACAATTGAGCAGTATTTTATTTGGGGATACTATGGTACCCATTATAGAGTAAGATTCTATCCTCCTTTTTTGGGTATAGCATTTTTTTTAAGGAATATTATCTTACTGGGTTGAACCACAAAAAAAACGCTATTCAATTGTTCCCTATGTTTAAGTACTTAAGGTCATGCAGGAGCTATTGGAGTTGGGCTTTGGGAGCCCGAGAGAAGGTTCTGTAAAGTGCCGTTGTCCCACGTTGACCATTGTTCGCAAAGATTTGCGGGTTGCTCTAAACGTCCTTTGGGGAAGCTATTTAGGGTCTAGGGTTTAGGTGTAGGTCTAGCATCAGGGGCAAACGTTTAGGAAATTATTTTCCATAATGGCCATTTGTTGAACAGGGCTTTTGATCAACCATTTTCGCATGACAGGGCTAGGTGATCACTCTTCCTCCTCCAACCCTTATTCCCATTGCTAGCTGCTAGCTAGTACTACTTTGATGTGTTTTGCTGCTACCATTGCATGTAAAAAGCCTCTGTGACCCTATACATCTAAACTCAACGAATTGGGTTTTTTTCGTGCTAGACTTAGAGTCATGCAGGGCTTTCCATCGACTCTACTTTTATAACACTGAAGGTATTTCAGATCTTGATTCAAAGGCTGAAGCCCTAAACCCTGTTTCAGGCCCGTTCCCCTAGCTTGCAGGAAGTGTAGCGGCCTGAACATCAGGCATACTCTTCTGGGGGTCCCCATAATAAGGATTGTAGTATTTTGGTGCCTGTTTTGGGATCCCCTGATTTTGGAAAACTACCAGGTACCTCATATTTCGGCCTACTCATTGAAATTCCTTGCCCCTAACCCTAAACCCTAAACCCTAAACCCCAGCCATTGCGGCCAGCACGGGTGAGGTAGTGCTGCAAGCGATAGCAACAGCCGTTTCGCAGAAGGCGAGCTCAGGGCTGTAGCGAATGAGTTTTAGTCTAAATTCTTAACAGAGTTGCATAAGGGATTATATAT
The DNA here is from genome assembly GCA_905231905.1 of Symbiodinium pilosum. Taxonomy (NCBI): domain Eukaryota; class Dinophyceae; order Suessiales; family Symbiodiniaceae; genus Symbiodinium; species Symbiodinium pilosum. Next base: position 29,100 of record CAJNIZ010000536.1, on the reverse strand, counting down.
ATATATATAGGGGACATTAAGGGGGATGCTGGGAGTTTAGGCTATGGCTCGAAATTTTGGATTTATGAGTTACCTCCAGAGACCTGGAACTTAGGGAGTACAGCATGTGGCGTAGTGTAATTTGTATGCAAATGTGATAAATGCCCTGGTATGTTCTTTTTCGGATAGTAACTCATAACCCCTCACCCCGGGACCCCAAAACACCCCAATTGGGAACTGGGAGACCCTGGGTAGAGTCCGCGCAGCTCAAGAGCTTGAATTATTCCATTAAACGTCGCAGCCAATAATGTCAATTGCAGTTTTGGGGGGATTAAGGTGTAGGGCTTTGGGATCCTGAATGGTTCCGGATGTCCTCCATCCACCCTAAGACGAGCTATAGGATCCCTACAACCACTGTAGTTTCCATTTTCTTCTCCATCATCCCTATATAACCACAATATATACCCTATAATCCCTATATAGCCCATTATGGGAATTTTTATTTTCTTCTATATACCCCCAATATACTAATGGACTTTCCGTTTTCTTCTCCATTATCCCCATATCACCCCAATATATACCCTATTATACTATAGTAGTCTCAACTTTGAGCACCGTGGCCGTCGTACTGCGACGAATATGACTAAATTGGGATAATGGAAATAAAATGGAAACTACTATATCATATTGGGTTATATAGGGGTTATGGGGTTTAGGGTTTAGGCAGCATGTGGAAGTTCAAAAGGGTGAAGCACCACTCCTTGGCCTGTTGGGCGCTTTTGAGATCAGCTAGGAGGCCTCAGCGAGCTACTTAAGCCATAGTCTCAATTCCTTAAAGGGGATTACGTAGGGATTACATAGGGGACTACTATGGGGCTTAGGGGATACGCGGAGTTTAGGCTATGGCTCACATAAGCTAGGCATAATCGACCCTTTTGTAAAGTAGCACAGCCGCATTATAGGGCCTGGGTTGCCAAGCTCACGTGAGTAGTATTTTATTTGGGGATACTATGGTACCCAATATAGAGTAAGATTATTTCCTCCTTTTGGGGGTATAGTATTCTGTATAAGGAATAGAATCTTACTGGGTTCAACCACCAAAAAACGCTACTCACGTTTAGTGTTTGTATGGCCCTTTGAGGTTTTGACAGGGTGGCCTTAACGCCGGGAGGAACATTGATGTTCCGCAAAGGGTGGAAGAAGTTGCATGATTTGCTGTATCTTTTCTTGTGAATATTCAGAGGCTTATATTGCAGGCTCAGCGGAGAAAATACGAAGCAGCATTCCTTGATACTTCTGGGGATTCAGCATGTGCTCCGTACTTCATCGAATCCGTCTCCTCCCAAAACGCGAAAGGCCACTTCGAAGTTTTTTACTAACCTGTTTCTAATGGAGGGGTAGTTTTCCCGCAAGTTCGCGACGCCCTAGGTCCTAAACCGTAGACCCACACCTTTCCCTCTTTGTAGAGGCCTGCAAAACTGACTTGCAGGTAGACGCTCCTCAGGAGATGCTATCCGCCAGCCAGCACGCTTCGGGACCTGCAAGGGTTCCTGCTTCAGCGCCCGTTTGAAGGATTGTCAAGTTTATGGTTTTTTAAAGGGTGCCCTATGGATAAGCGGGGTGCATTATAATTCGGGCCCAACCCACCATACGACTTTCGCAGAATTCTGATGGTCTTCGGTTCATGGGCAGAGACATGACGGAAGTTTAGGCAGAGGCAGGGGTTATGTGAGCCCCGGGCTTCAAATGGTATTTTCCCTACATAAGGGGGCCCCAATATGGACCCCAAACTCTTGTAGTCTAGATTATACTCCATGTTAGTGGGTCCCCCAGAAAAGGTACCCCTAATTTTGGGAAACCTAAACCCCATATATCCCTATATACCCCATATACACCCTTATATATCCCCTAATTTTGGGAAACCCCCAAATAAAACCTGACATGGTTGGACTAGCGGAGTGAGCCTCATGTCGTGGACTTGACTCTTTTGGTCAAGGCCATATGGAGGTTTCCCAAATTATAGGGGGATATATAAGGGATTATAAGGGTGTATAAGGGGTATATAGGGATATATGGGGTTTAGGTTTCCCAAAATTGGGGGTACCCTTTTTGGGGGTCTCGATAATAAGGATTGTAGTATTTGGAGTCTATATGGGGGTTTCCCTATTTAGGGAAACTAGCAAATCAGCACATACAGTTCAACCGACAGCTATTCAGCTTCGGCGTCATTTTGTAGTTACCAGCTCCTAGTCTAGAGCTAGTCGCGCTTTCCTCTGCAAATCCGAGGCGTTGACCGTATTGAGATGGGCTTCACCAGATTCGGAAGGAAGTCACAGCGCAACAAACGAAGCAGCGAAGAGCTTGCCTGCTGTATCGATCCCAAAAAAGCACAACATACACGTACCCCGTCCCCCGAAGGGATCTAGAAAATGGATCCCTCTATGAGATGTGGATGATGTGGAGACTTTACGGACTAATTCGGAGCACTATTTTATATGCATGCCCAAACGTCTGGGGAGATACGTGGCAGTACGAACCCATGTCGCGACAGGACTGGCAATGCTTGCCGGGCTCTTTTGCCACCTGGAAGTTTCTGGAAGTTGCTTTTTCCTTTTGAGGGAAGCAGGGCTTACTAGTCTATAGTCTCCCTTGAGTAGATAGAATATGGGGTATATGGGGGTCTTGTTGTAATATAAATATATCCACAGCCATATTCCATCTACTTAAGGGGGACTATACCATTTGGGCTTTGTAAGGACCAAATTTCTGGAATCGGAAAAACATTCACATCAATCGAAACTGGGATGTTCTAGTGGTTTCTGTGGTCTAGAGTGTAGAAGCTTGGAATATTATCCCCTGATGGTCCAGCTAGAGATGCAGTATAGGATACTGCAAAACTTGATTCTGATAGTTCAGGGCTCTACACTAGCAGCGGATCAAGGATCCACTGTCTTCCCATGTTCACAAATAGTATTTCCAGAATGAAGCCATCATGTGTTCTGCTGGCCGCCCCGCCTGATACTATCCCAGAGTCGTGGAATGTCTCTTCAAAATGCGTTCTTGAGATCCTTGCCTTAAGCTCCAAGTCCTCACATAAAATGTCCGTCCCAAATTGCATCCTGCTGGGGAACTGGGACCCAGAAGGGCTACAGTTTGCAACCCATTCTGAGCAGCCCCCTTAACTGCAACCCAAGCAATGTCTCTGAACGGACGGTTGTTGAAATCATGATTCCTCTCTGGGTTCCTTTGCTTCGTACATCTAGGGTAACGGGAACCCGAAAAAGGGACCGCACTTTTTACAACATTCTAAGGACCCAAAAGGGCAAGGCCTGTTAGGACCAGAAAGGAAAAGAATCCAAAGCACCAAAAAAAGCGTACAAACAGATACAAACAGTAGGGCTTTCAATGTTACCATGACAATAATAAAGCCCCCCCAGAACTTGTTTCGCGATCCGGGCTTATGGAAGGGGGGGTCTCAATAATAAATGACGGGGGTGGCGGTAGGACTAGGTAGACAGCTCGTATTACCAGCTTTACAAGTAAAAGGAATTCTCATAAAACCGGGATATTCCGGGCCGGAACAGTGAACAATATATTATTGCCACCCCTTTATTATTGGCGATGGACCTTACGTAGACCTTGTCGGGCTCCAAACCTGTTAGAAAGCAAATTTGATTGTCCGGGATTTTCCCGGCCCGGCAACAAAACGCTATTCTCACACCCTTTATTAATGCTATGGTAACATTATGGGAGTTGATAGTCCGGATTGACTTAGTATCCCCCATATAAATACCTAGGACCCTTTGGGAATAGGCTATCTCTCGCCGCAGCCGTACACTTCCCCGGCAGCAGCGTTGGCAGAGGCCACTGACTGCACAGAGATATGTCAATTCTAGACATCTTTTTTCCTGGAATGCCAAAGTTGATCCGGGTTATGTAGGCGGATATGTTGCTGTAGTTGCGGAATTGGCGGTCCACGCGAATGTCCTCCGAGTTTCCTTGGGATCATGCAGGGGCAGCACGCGAAATAACTCCCTCCAATGGTGTCCATGTACTTGGGATTGCGTATCTGGTTTCTGGCCGAGGGCAAGCTTTTTCAAAAAATCTTGGCCCATGTTAAAAGTCTTTCCCCTAGATCTATACGAGCGCATACGGCTATGTCGAGCTTTGGCCCTCCCGTGTATGAGCCGCCGTCCCGAGCCCAAGATGGTAGATTCCCAAAATTAGGGAACCCAAAGATAGACCCCAAAACACTATAGTCCTCATTATAGGAACCCCCAAAATGGTACCCTTTATTTTGGGAAACTCCCAGATGAGAGGTCTTCAGAAGCCAGTGGCTCTTGTCCTCTGTTGCCTTCTTGCCGCTCGGGCGCAAGAGCACCATATAAGCATAAGCATAATTGCGCATGCATGGAATTCATGTCCAGTTGTAAACGATTGACGAGAGGTATTCAGCCTGCTGTCTACCCATTTCTCGGTGTTGGAGTTACGGACCTATGAGATTTTCTTGGGTACCTTAGAAGCCGGAATACTTCCCAACGTTGTGGTGCCAGAGTAGCTCAAATAGATTGCAAATCTTCTGTGGTTCTCATGGGGATAGGGACCCAGTAGGAAACAAGCTAAACCCCAAACCCTTGCATAGTGGCGGGACTGATGGGCAGGCAACCAGCTTGAGTCCACTGCGCAGGTTAGAGTTTAGGGTTATGGGTTAAGCGCAGTTCTTGTTTTGAGGTAGTTATGTTCTTTGGTCAAGGGTTGTAGTGTACTGCCCAAAAGGGAACTATATGTATAGGAGCCCTTGGGTAGCAATGGCAAGCCAGTGAAGTCCGAAGATAGAGGGCCGTAGGTAAGTCAGAGTATCCCAGATCGTCCACGTACCCCAGCATGAGGGTCTCAGGTTACGTAAGTGAAAGTGGGTGTCTGTACTACCATATCAGCTTCATTGCAGCAATGAAGGGTGGCCGCAGGGTTCAGGATTGCTTCCAAGCTCCTCTCAAAGTCCTGGTTCCAGGTTTGACCCTCATATACACCGTTTCTCCGAGAGTATGTCACTTTGGCGAGCCTAAGTGGTGCAAGATCTTCTTCCTTTACAGAAGCCCTGAACATTCTAAGGTTGGCGACGAGTTGCATCAAAGCTGAGCTTCTCAAAAGCATTCCTGCGCCCATGAAAGAGCTTGGACAGCCGGCTGCACGGGGTATGCACGTTTTGGGGTTGGTTTGGGGGCTCATGGAATAGGAGTTTGGGGCCTATATAGGCTTTGGGTTCACAGGTAGTTGTTCTAAACACGTTAGGACACAGGTTTAATCCTTTTTCTTAGGGAGAGATTCAGGGTGTAAGGTGTAGGGTATGCAGTAGGCCCTTGATTGAAACGCTCATTTTCTATCAGGTCTGAGACCTGGCAGGTGCAAAAAGAGTCTGCGCACCATTTCCTGGTTTTTTCTGCCCCCCCCTAAAAATGACCGGCACCATGTTTAAGGTAAAGCTATTGCGTGTTGTCATTGGCTGGTTACCTGGTTGGCTGGGCTCCGTCAGTGGGGCTCCCAAACTCTTGTTCTAGTTTTGATTTAGGTGCAGCCCCTCCCCACCTGCCACCACCCTGACAGTGGGTGGGTACAGTACTTTGAAGAGTCCTGATACGTTCTTCAATGCGGTATGCGACCTGCCAACAGGCCACCCATGTTTATGCCTCATAGAGTCTGAGCCACTTTGACGGCATTTTGTGAAGGCCCATGATTTTGCCAGACCACGCAGCTAGGAGTCAAGCGGGCCACCCACTGGATGAAACATGGTCAAATCATCAGGCCCGGCGCAGTCATTGTTATGAGGGCATCATTCATGGATATTATTGTAGCAAGAAGGACCACTATATGGCCTCATTGTCTCATTCCCGGTATTCTTGCGAAGCCAGTAGACTTCGGCAGGGGTTCTAGATGAAAACGGAAGACCCGGCTTCTTACCCTAACGTGTGAAGAAGAGAGCCCGCGAAAGCCAAACAACAAGCATGAGGCGTTGGTGGCTTGCTGGTGAAGGTTTCAACGCTTCAGTGGCTACTCCTGGCTTGGGGTGGCGGTTGCCCAGCAAAGAAATGCAGTTTTCCCAGCTTGTAGCCTGTAGCCTGTAGGTATATAGCATATATGAATCTATTGCCGAAAGAAGTTCCCGCATACCTACTTGGGGTCCTAGGGATATGCTATTCAGCTACATGGACCCTTCGAGATAAATTCTCCCACTTGCAAGGGAGACGTGTACAGGAGCTACACGAGCATGACAACAAGCTCAATTGTGTTTGTATCTGCGCATTTACCTGCCCGTGTAGACTACGGTGCCTGACAAAGTCTCAAAACGCGCTATCTTGAAGATCCAGGGTGGATTTAGTTCACGTTCTGAAGGTCTTGCGGTGTTGAGTTTGTTTAGTTTTTGGGAGGGAGTGCTTAAGGTTGTTGGATGAGGGTTTTAGGGTTTGGGAATGTTTGAGCGTAAGTTTGAAGGTCAAGGCAGATAAGGAAGGAAGTTGAGCCAATTTTTTGAATTTGGGTCTCTGGGCTAAGGGCATCCAGATGTTGCATAGATTGCAACCCTGCCCAACAAATCCGCTTATAACTTATAACACGTCCTACAAAAACTAGCAACCAATCAGGAACAACTGCAGTAAGAACAGCAATAGTAATAACCATACTGGCAAGAATCATATCCAGCGATGAAGGTGTGGGAATCAGGCTCTACAGCCTTATCCTTCCTAAACCCTAATCTACAAGTGACAGATCATTGCCAGAAGCCTCAAGCTAGTCTAGATCTGGAAAGCCCCTCGGGCAAAGCGTCCCCCACCACTCCCCGAGGTTTAGGGATTAGGGTTTGGGGGGTAGTGCTGCAAACTCCCTACAGTTGCAGTGTACAGCAATGCCCACACATGAAGAATTCACCGCATTCAGGGACACAACGCTCTCCACCTTAAGAACCTGAACCCGACAATCCTAAAACCCAAACCTTGCGTATAGCCTTCAATCTCTTATTTGCAAACCCTCGGCCCATAACTGCTGAACCTGCAGTTTCGAAGATCGTGAGCCCGTCAGACGTTAAAGTAGAGGCCTAGATATTGAAAAAGATTGATTACCAGTCGTTGCTTTCACCTTTTGATGTTGCATGTTAGTGTGGCCTGGGACACACCCTCAAGGAAGCCCACGCTGAGGCGATGCAAAGGACTTGGAAGCTTTGGGCCTGGGTTTGGCAGCCGTTCTTGCCGCTCTGCATGGGTTTAGGGTTTAGGGGTTTAGGTTTTCGGGATCCTTGAGGCTAAAGTCCTCTATGACCTTAGTCTCCTAAACTCCGACAATCCCCACAGTATAAGGTACCTAGGGTCATGAGGGATTTTTGGTACCCACCGTACGTGAGGATTTTGACCCGGAGGCTCTCCTGTAGTTCCTTTTTGGTGGTTCTTAAAATGTTTGGTGAGGGAACATAGTAGTACTAACCCAAGACGAACTACACGAGAGCCATAGGTTCAGTGTAGGAGAGTTCTCGAGACTTCGGGTTGTGCGCTGATAAGGATATGTCCAGTGTTGCCCAAACGGGTCATGTGATTAGGTATATGGTATATACTTAGGGCCCCGAGGGGGTTCCCATATAATCACTGTAGGGCCCATGCAGGTATATACTATATGGCTGCATGGATTCCTGGGGTTCTAGAGATGTCTGAGGGTTGGCTTGAAGTAGTTTCAAGACATGGGAACACGCCACAGAGTTGAAGGCCACGGCGAGGGGTTGTGTACGGGTTATGTTCAGGGGTTTCGGGTTTAGGGGTTCAGGGTTTAGGGTGTAGGTGTTATGTTTAGGGCTTGGGGTGTTGTATGCTTGCTCTACTGGTCTAAGTAGTTAGGCATGACCCACGCCGTTTGCATAGAGGGGCATCAAATTGTCTCTGTTTAGCTTTGAAGGGGTGGGCCTCTTTATGTCGTTGCGCTTTCCGTTTTGCGGGTTGTTTGGGAGTGCTGGCCTTTGGTGTCTGGGGGGTTTCGGGAGAAGATGCTCCAGATATCCCCTAGAAGAAGCGGCAGACACCTCAGCAAGAGGTTGCATGTCTGGAAAGTTCGTTCGGTAGTGTGTAGGTGTGAAGAGTTACAGCAGAAATTGTTTCCAGCGGTTGTTTCAGATTGCATCCTGTTGTGAGGTCAGCCTGAGGCCAGGGCTAGAGCTGAGTAGGAAGACCAGCCAGGCTGACACTTGTGATGCTTGCGATGGTGCATGGGATGCGCAATACCGTCATTCGCAGTACTGCGTTGCTGTACCTAGCTTGGGTATAGCTCCGTATCGCAATTTTTTCTTGGCAGGCTGGGGTCCAGGTGAGGGCTAGTAGCCAGCTCGGCAGCTTATTCAAAGTGGTGCTGTCAACAGGCTCCTGTCATCTATGCCTTGGCATTAAATTTCAATATTCCATTTTTGTCGGAGGACCCCGTCTGAACTTACTACCATGGTGATTGGCCGGGCACCAGCCGCAAAACCCTATCGAACCCTAAACCCTAAACCCTAAACCCTAAACCCTAAACCAGAACGGAGCTTGCAAGGTCTGCATTGCTGAGCAGCTATCCACGCATCCACCGCTGCCTGCTCAGGCCGGGTGGTCTTGCAGTTATCTTCTGGGATTCGGGCCCATCAAGTTTGCAAACCTGATTAAACCTACATTCTAAGCGCCCAGCACGGAGAGGGACGAGCCCTTAGCCTGACATCACCTGAAACCCATTAGGGTTATATTGAGATAATGGAAGAGAGAACGAAAACTACAATTCAGGGTTTAGGGAATTAGGTGCTGAGGGTTTTAGGGTTTAGGAATCAAAGCTGGAGGCCCAGGTGCCAGGTGCAGCTCCAAGTAGTCACCTCCCCCAATAATAACCCGCGCCAGCTTCCCTAATAACATTTTCTCTAAACTATAAACATTCATCACTTGCTTTCTATATACATATACTACATGCATGTTGAGATATTGTTGTTTTATTGGGTGGGGATTATAGGAGATTCTTGGACACAACCTGCAGCTACTCAGACATGATCAGAGCAGACAACAAAAAAAGACCACGGTCATGCACCTTCCATATGGCTAGAAACCCATGTCGTCCTCCCACAACACTATGCTCCCTGAACCTTGAGGGTTTAGAAAGCCCAAACTTGGCAGCAGACTCAGGGTTTTAGGGATTTAGGGATTTAGGGATTTAGGGGCTTAGGGTTTCAGACTTAGGGTTTGAGGGTTTAGGGTTTGGGGTCTTAGGGTTTAGGGAACAGGGTCGAAGTTCCTGGTTCAGGCTTTTAAGTGGGCCACCGTGGACGCCCACTCTGTTTCTAATTCTGGTAGTTTCCAAAAAATGTTGGGCCCCTTTCTGAGAGTCCCTATAATAAGTAACAGTAGGTTGAGGTCTTCATGAGGGTGGTTTAGGGTTCAGGGTTTAGGGTTATACCTGATCTTTATTACGGCCCGAGTGCCCATAGAGGGGCTTTTACAAGAGTCCAAACAAGTTTGCAGTTTGCTGCTTTTTGGTGTCATCGTTCGCCAAAGGCTCTAAGGCTCATTCTTTGCAATGAGGAGGCGTAAGCCCTAAACCCTACCCCTCAAATCATGTCAAAAAAATATCCAGAAGACCCTTGGGGCCAGGTGGCGAAGCAAGCAACTGGTGGGCAAGCGGCTAAATCAGCCCCCCAACCTTGCTTGGATGATGGGGTTCACTGGACTTGGGGATCAGGGCTCGAGGGTGTGTAGGGATTCCAGTTTGCAGGGCTTGTTTACGGATTTCGGGCTTGGGGAGATTTAGGGTTTATAGAGATTAGGGTTCAGGGTTTATACGGATCAGGGTTTGGGGTTTACCGCGCTGCTGTTCAGGAACGCAGAAAAGAGCCCTCTACAATTTACCATGCATCCACGGTATGCTAACATAACGTAAGTTCCTCAAGAGAAATTTGTTCAGGGCTCAGGTTTGAGGATGTGATGTTTCGATCTTGGCCACCACAGAACTCACTACTGCATGAGAAGCGCCAACTAATTAGCAGGAGATCCATAGGGTCCAGGTATCCCTGAGGGATGCTAGCAATAGCGATGTCGGGTGTCTTTTGTAGTCTTTGCAGAGTGGCTTTTGGATACATGTTTGGGACCTGAGATTTGGAAATTGCGCGGAAGCCCCGATGGAGACAATCCTTGTTGCTCATGATTTTTTTGCGGTGCTAGCTGTTGACTACAGAGCCCAATACACAAAAAGAGGTCTATGGACCTCCAGCTCTAACAGATCACCTGACAGGGAGTACTTTCGGGTTGGGAGGTATGTGGATCTTTGTGGTCTGGGACCTCGTGTCTAGCCATCCCTGAGGATCTAAGCTGTTTGCATAAGGGCGATTGGATGAGGACCTTCATGTGAGGGTCTCGTTATTTTCGGGACTGCCCTAGGTGCCCACAAGAAGGCGCCCCTAGTGGTAAATAGCGTTTAAGTGGTTTATACTGGATATAAGTATACATGTACGGCCTACAATTAAGGTTTAGTTATGATTTAGCTATGGGATTTATACGTGCAGTTATGCAATTTGACCGACTCCATTTTTTTTTTTTACTTGTCGCCTTCCCCACCCAAATGCAGCTCAACATTGGCATGATTTTGTGTCTGCTTTGGCCAGGGCTCAGGTTCAGGGTTTTGTTTTGTGTTTAGGGTTTTTAGGGTTGCTGGGGGGCTTAGGGGCATTAGAGCATGACATGTGCTCTTGGCTACGTAAACTGGGTGATTGATTCGGCTGTGTTTTCGGCTATCATGACGTCTCCTGGTTCTGCAAGAAGCCTACAGCCGTAAAGCTTAACGCATATGCCAGCATATACCCTTAGATGAGCCTGGGATAGCAGAGAGCTCCTGAGAGGGAGCTATCCAGACAGAATGTGGAACCCTAAACCCTAAAGCTCAACCATGGATAAGGATCCGAGCGTTCCACCCCAAGACGCATTCCACTGTGTCCCGCAGGGGTACTGTTCTTCTGCCGGCTTCCGAAGATATGAAAGCCATCGGAACAGTGATTTTCCGCATGAGCCCCTGCAGAATCCAAACCGCATTACCCCAAAGTTTCTCATTTACCCCATAATGGTTAGGCCATGGAGGTACGAGCAGGGCTCTGTAGAGGTCCTTCATATACATACGAGATGAAGCTTATGGATGTGTGTTTGGCCCCTAAACCCTTCAACCCTAACCCAGCGTGGTCCAGAGAGCACTCTCAGCGAGGTGACGGCGCGAACGTCAGCCGCAATGCAGCAGAAGCCTAGGATGCTTGCCTGCAAATGAGCCATACACTAAACTCCTTAAAGGGGGTTATATAGGGGATTATATAGGGTACTACTATAGGGGTTATTAAGGGGGATACTGGGAGTTTAGACTATAGCTCAAATGGCCCGGAGACTCGTCCTTCCCACTCGGCGCGGGAACCTTAACAGCGAAATACATGGGTGCCTTGCAGTGTGTTGTGAAGCTGACTTGCATGGACTCCTTGAATACAGGGTCTAGGTCTGCCCTAGGTTGTTCAACCAACGAACTTATTCTCTGCTCTGCTTCTCTATGCATTTGCCTTCTTAGCAGACAGCCAGAGACATGCGCGAGATTGTGTACGTCAAGGGTTCCTTCAGAAGAGGAAGCTGCAAGCAACTCACCTCGCGCGAACCAAAGATCAGTGAGAGCAGCTAGGACTCCCTTTTGAGAGTCTAGTCTTTATGTATAGGTTTGGGACCATCAGAGATCTGTTGTTAGGAGACTCGCGATTTGATGAAGCTAGGGGCCATCCATTGTCCCCTTGTGCCTACAGCTTGCTATGCATGCTTTACCTGCTACTTTGTGGATACAACCCGTAAAAACTGCAGGTCCTTGGGGTTACAGGCATCGTGTGGAGCTCCTTAGATTTGGCTTGCAGGTAAAAGAGCTTGGGGTTGAGGTCTGGGGTTGTGAGTCCCGGGCAATAGGTGACTGACGAAAGTCCAAACTCCAGCCCTTAGCTTTTTAGCCACCCGTGCCTCAAAACCCACGGACTGAGTCTACTTGTTCAGGGCCCGGAGCATAAGAGGGTTGCAGAGAGAGCGAAGAAGGCCTTAAACCCCTCAATCTAAACATCCTGGCAGTCTATCACTGTGACTTGAGAATTCAATCTCAGTCTCTATACACGGCACATCTTCTCAGTCTCTACAGGCCCTAAACCCGATACACTCTAAACCCCAAACCCTATAGCCCTCCTTAAGTAGATAGAATATGGGGTATATGGGGATCTCATTGTAATATACCCAAAGCCATATTTGATCTACTTAAGGGTGACTATAAACCCTAAACTAGCATGAAACCCTAAACCCCAAGCCCTAA
>CAJNIZ010000536.1:0-16667 GCA_905231905.1 Symbiodinium pilosum | reverse complement strand
TAAACCCTAAACCCTAATCATCCAGGACTCGGCCTCCCCGACCGGAAATGCAAGTGTCTCGGGCGGCAGGTGCATCAGCGAAGGAAGGGGTTGGGGATTTGGGTTTAGGTTAGGGTTTAGGCTTTAGGGCTGGGTGTGCGTTAGCTTATACCTGTAACCAATATAAGCCATGTAACCTAAAGTCCTTAAAGGGGGTGATATGGGGCATCATGTCCCGAATGTATATATGGGGGCTTCCGAAAATTAGTTGTACCCTCTTGGGGTAATTAGAATAATGGTTATCATATTTCGGGATCTATATTGGGGGCACCCTATTCAGGACAACTACCATGCTTACAGTTTAGTAGCATTTATCCATTCATTTTTGCAGTATATATAAGCCACAAAAATGTGTAGCTAATTGGGGTTGCGGGTAGGTTTAGTTGGAGGACTAGGGTGCAGGGCTTTATTTGCAGGTTGATCGCTGGGAATGAAGGCACGGAACAGAAAAGAGTGAAACTTACGTATTTTTGGGATCGCCATAACTTCTGTATTATTGGGATTGCCATATAAAAGCTACTACGAGGATCCATCCCTCCATTCCGTACTGAAAGCCAGAAAGTCAAATTCACCAGCAAAATTCGGGATTTGACGCCTGGAAAATCCACGGCTGCTTTGTCGTATAGATTGGTGCTTAGTATAAGGAGTTGGGGAGGATTCCAAGAAGCATTATAGAGGGTTGTCTAGGTATGACAACATGGATCCAGTCCCGCATTCTCTAGCCTACCTTGACCCCAAAAGTAGGTAGGATAATGGCCCAAAACCCTTTGAAACAGCCCAAAAGGCAATTATTCTACATATTTTGGGGTTTAGGTAGGGCTTAGAGTTTGCAATGCCGAGTCAAGCGGACTTAAAAATGATGGCCGAAGATTCAAGATCTTGTCCACACGAGAAGGCCTGTAAGTCCTCGTATCCCCCAAAATCGGGCATAGTGCCTACACAATTGGGTTTCAAAACGAGAAGAGGGCTGTTAGTTGGGGTTTAGGATTTACACAGAAGAAGAAACCCTCAACCCCGAACCCTAAACCCAATGATAACCAAACCCTGAACCCCATAGCCCCCCTTAAGTAGACATAATATGGCTTTTGGTATATTATAATTAGATCCCCGTATACCCCATATTCTATCTACTTAAGGGGGACTATGAACACGAAGATATCCCGGGATAAGTCTGGCAGGTTTAATTTGGGGAGCTGGGGACATACCTGTAACCCGCATTACCTGCAGCTTAGTAGTAGTTACCCTTGAATAGGGTTTAGGGTTTAAATAATAGGCATAAGCTATATAAATGTAGGTGATCTGGGTTACAGGTATAGATGAACACAAGCCAAACTAGACTTTCAACAGCTGGCCTATGTCGGCACATTAATTTCCTTGGGCTCCGTATCCCTGATAGTAAACGTCCCCTACATGCAGGAGTTCTGAAGCCTGAAAATCTTACGTATGCCTTCTACATTCCTAGAGGGTCCAGGTACCTCTCTCCCTATATATATATATACATATATATGTATGTGTATTTGTGTGTGTTTATACATGTATACATACACACACACATATATATATACACACATGTATACACACATATATGTATATATAGTACGGGCTTAGGGTTTAGGGTTTATACTTGGGGCCCGGAGCTGTTCTTATGTAGATACTTAGGGGCCGAGGTACCCGGACCCTTTGGATCCATGTATGCCTCAGACGTGCAAACATGGCTCTACTGCCTTTGATAAGCCCACTGAACGGCCGGGGTGGGTACTGCCCCTATCCTTCCGAGTTGCTATATTATTGTACTAATCTGAGAAGGGTTCCACGCATGACTCTAGGGGTAGGACTCAAGCTCCTAAACCCTACGCTTTTGGGGTCATGTGGAGGTCCGCCGCGGAAATTCAGCATTGGTGCCAGCGAAGTATCCACTACAGCGCCCTCTACGCCACGTGCTGTTGCGGCAGTTGGGTTTGGGGCTTTAGAGTGTAGGGGCTCGAGGATGTCACGTGAGGTTTCTTTGAGGGACCAGGGCTTCAGCGATTCATGGTGTAGCGCTTGGGGGCTGGGGGTGTAGGGGCTTTGTGCTTTAGTTTATGGCCAGGTGTAGTGCTTGGAAATGATTAGCAAGCCAGTTCATGAACGGGATTTTTTATCGGCAAAAGACAGGGATCTAGCAGAACAGTCCCTAGGATCTGGAGATCCTATGGCTATCCTGGTTTACATGTCCAGGCATTGGGACGCGGATGCCTGAAAATCTTGGTCCAGCTCGTGTTCTTGTAGTGAGAGAGGTTTATGGCCAAATTGGGCCGCGCGTTGGGTTGTAATTACCCTTTCTGCTGGCGTCGATGACTTACCAGCCTCTTGCAATCATGGACACGTGCTTGGCTTTCCCAATAATTTGGGGTCCCTTTTGTGGAAGTCCTTCTATTTAGAGTTTTAGTATGATTTGGGTACATCTAGGGGACTTTGATTTTTCACACATCCTCCTTGGAGCTTTTTCCGCAGGGCTCACCAGTCGGATACCTACAGAGGCTTACACCCCACTTGGGCCGAGCTGGGGGAGGGGGGGGGGGCGGGCATTAGGCTGCACGCCTAAAAGCACATAGGAGAACAGGGGAACAGGGTTGAAGGTTCAGGCTTTGGGGAGAACAACAGGGAAACTTGTCTCATTGAAGCGGGGTAGTCACTAGGGCCAGGTTCTGCTCCACATTTTAGGCTTTCGGGGGTTTCGTCGCGGACGCCAGCGTTGGATTCTCAAGGATACGCTCGGTCTAGGGCTTAGGGTTTAGGATTGAGTGACAGACATTCCGTAGTCTCCGCAGGAATTAGTTTTCATTTATATTGCAGTATAATTCTAAGGCCCTAAGGAATCGTGAAAACATAATATTTTTTCTTGCAGGTTTCGGGGGGTTGCAGTGGAGTCTACGGTGCTAATTGCTGGCTCTTCACTCACTTGCCGCGCAAGAAGAAGGTAAAGAGACGCTTGGAGTTTTGGTGTTTCGACATTAGCCGGTGCGTCCATCAATACACCATGTCCAGCTTAGTAGTGCAGACTTCTTATGAGAGAGGGTCTCTCCCCTCAAACGTGGGTGCACACTTGCCCTGAAACGGTTTATAATGTGGCAAAATATCCCATAATGTAACTTAATATACTTTAATGTACCAAAATATACCATAATGTAACATAGCATACTGTAATGTACCATAATATACCACAATGTAACATAATCTACTTTAATGTACCATAATATACCATGATCTATTTGTGCTGGTGCAGGATGACCGGATAGCCAAAGCTCGGCACAGCATCTTGAGACTCCCACGTAGATACTTCGTTGACCCTGGGGCTCTAAGTATAGAAATAATATCTACATTGGGCCCTAAATCCCATAAATAGGGTTCAGGGTTTAGGGTTTAGGGTTTAGGTATAGAAATCATATCTACATTGAGGCCCTAAATCCTATAAATAGGGGGTTTCCCAAAATTAGGGGTACACTTTTGGGGTCCCTAGAATAAGGATTATAGTATTTGGGGTCTATATTGGGGTACCCCTATTTTGGGAAACTACCAAATAGTACCTGCATGGAGCCTCAGGGCTATCAGATGAGAAGCTAGCAAGTATGAAAAACCCACGCATCGCAGATTGGAAACGCGCTTGTCCCGATGTGGTACCGGCATTGAAGAAGGGTTATGGGCCTGTCGTTGGAGAGGGTGGACTTGACATCTTGGCAAGGGGATTGCAAAGCCTCAAGTCCTACATGCTCACATGCCCAGACATGCTTAAGCCAAATCAAACCCAGCATGGTCCATATTGATACCTACCCTGCCTTTGTACTCCAGAACCAAGAGGGGTTGCTGTCAAAGTAGCGACCCTTGGGGCTTCAAACATGTAAGGGTTTCCCAGAAGTGGGCATGGATCATCGGCGCAGAAAAGTTAAAGGGACTTTGCAAAGATGATTTCAAGAGCAGTGCAAGGGCCCTGCCGGTGGCCCAAGCCGGCTCAAACCTTTCACTTAAACCCTAAACCCCTAAACTCCTAAACCCTAAACCGTAAACCCCTAAACCCTAAACCCCTAAACCCTTACAGCCGCCCAGGTAGTTCCAGTGTCACAGCTGCCAGGCCCTTGCAAGGCCGGCTTCGTCCTGTTTCCAGCGTGCTTATAACAAGGCTCAACGTAAGAGGGGGTCTACATGAGCTATAGGGTTTAGGGGTTTAGGGTTTAGGGTGTAGGGGTTTAGGGTTTAGGTTTAGGGTTTAGGGTAAACTCCTTAATGGGGGTTGTTTGGCCCTAAATCCCCCTCAGCCCTAAACTAAACCCTTTGCTGTGTAAGCCTTTTGTTCCTTCAAGTTCCTCTCTTTTGACTCTTTGATGCCGGTCCCTACAAAACCACAACCCCGAACTTCAGGGATGACACCCTTAGGTTTAGGGTTTAGGGTTTAGGGTTTAGGGTTTAGGTTAGGATTTAGGGTTTAGGGTTTAGGTTAGGATTTAGGGCTTAGGGTTTAGGGTTTAGGGTTTAGGGTTAGGACTTATAGTCCCCCTTACCCTGGGGCTCTAACTATATAAATAATACCTACATTGGGCCCTAAACCCTATAAATAGTACCTACATGGCGTTGGGTTAGGGTGGTTGAACCATATTTCAAAAGGCTTAAGAGAGGTTCTCAGGGAGAGGCGCGTGGGGCTAATCCTCAAAACCCAAGCCTTGAGTCTAAAGTCTAAAACCTAAACCTTAAACCCTGGACAAAGAGTCTCTAGGCCCCAAACGCTAGCTTCCATACATCTGGGTCTCCGTCATACTCCTGCAACATGGTAAATCTTCACTTCCGGGACTCCAACGCAAACCTAGTTGGGATTAGGATTGCTTGGCTGTATTGTATGAAGCCATTTTCCCAGAGGGTCCAAGCACCCAATGATAAGTAAGTACCTGTGTAACTATAGTACATTTTTGGGTAAATATATGATTATGTGGTGTTTGGATCCTCAGGGGCAGAGCATGAGATGCTAGAAGGAACCATAGGTAAGTACTCAATCTGAGCTTGGGCAGAAGTGTAAAGAACCCTGCACCCAGAAACCAAGGTAGCTTGGAGTGGTTACACGAAACGACGGCTTATTACTATTACTTCAGCCTGGGGGTGGTCTTTTTGATTTTAAAATGAAGGAGATTTGAGAACTCCAAGTAATGGTAAGTTTACAGTGGCTTGAGGGTTTAGGAGTCAGGGTGTGTTCAGCATGCATCCAGTGTCTTCTCTTCGAACCAGGATACTTGATGAACTCTCTTAAGGCTGACTCTTTTGTTTTGGTTCCTGCTTCAGTGGCATTCGTCAGCCATGACCCTACCCCAAACCCTGAAACTCAATGCCCAAAACCAAAACTCTTAAACCTTTTTTCCTGAGGTTCTCAGCATGTGCGACTGGTAGTCTCAGGCCCATAGCATCTTTTGGAATGTCTTCATTAGGGTGGATATATAGATATACTTATATGCACAACATTGTCCTTTTCTGGCCCCCCTGCCCCCTCAACACTGCCCTTTTGCATGCTAGCTTGGGTGTGGGCAGGGTTCAGGGTTGGCGGGTGCAAACGCCGGAGGTCGTGCGCCGGCTCGGGAGGTCTCCAGTTTACTTGGCCGCAGTTTACCCCGAGGGTCCATAAATGTGTGTAGTAGAGAGTTGCGGCCCGAAGGGTTTCCCATACCCACTTTGAGGCCCAGGTATATACTGCATAGTATAGCTACGCGGGGACTTTGAGTTTGTTCTTCAGGATTGAAGGTTCCGGCTTCAAGAGTTTACTGCTCTAGTGTAGGTGGTTGAGCTTTTCTGGAATCGATTTCTAATTTCTGTCATCTGTCATCCTAGCCAGCTGAACTTCTAATTTCTAGCAGGGGTCCAGGGAGCTTACGTAGAGTTTTCTGGAGGATCGCATTTTTCATCGCGGATAGAAGAAGCACCTGTTCATTCTTACCTGATGAAGCAAGGGATCCTATACATACCGCCCAATGACATATTAGATATTCCCTCATCCCTTACTAGCCAGACGTACCGTAGACCCCAAACCCTAACTCCATCTTCGTGCGGTCCTTACAGGCCTCCAAACCTGGGCCTTCAAATCTCACCGCAGAGGCCTAACCTCAAGGGAGCCCAGGTACCTACATATCTTCATATGTGAATATTATACAACATGTGTATATATATATGTATGCATGCATATGTAGGGTGTAAGTTTAGTGGGGAACCAGGGAATACATTCTATTGGGAGAATAGTCCCTTCTTCCACTAACCACTAGCAAGATACTGCGGGATTAAAAACGGAACCCTTTGTCTGCACCCTATAGGTTAGGTGGACCCCCTACCCAGTAATAGTGACTATAAGGGATAATGGGGATTATATTTGGGTCCTCTTATAGTCCTATTATACCACTATTACAGGGTGGGGGGTCCTCCTAAGTAATAATAGTAGTTTCCATGTTCTTTTCCATTATCCCTATATACCCCTATATAGTCCCAATATTACAGTAGTTTCCATTTTCTTTTCCATTATCCTTATATAGTCCTATTATACCACTATTACACTATTACAGGGTGGGGGGTCCTTGTAACCTATGGGGCTCTGGGATGGCCGTTGTGGGTCGACTTTGGGATTCCCGCCCTTTGAACATATAGACCCCGTTAAGTAGATAGAAAACCCTAGGTCCCTTTAAAGGGGTTATAGGGGTTATAAAGGGATAATGGAGAAGAAAATGGAAGCTACTATTTAGGGTTTAGGGTTTAGGGTACAGTCCCCCTTAAGTAAATAGAATATGGCTTTGGGTGTATTAAAATAAGATCCCCATATACCCCAGTATTCTATATATTTGCGGGGGACTAGAATTTTCTGGGAGAGCCAGAGGTGTTGTCAATTTGGGCTTAGTCATCCGAGCAAAATGTTCCTGGACTTAAAGCAAGACTTCTACTCCGCCTGACGAGTAGAACCCTCCGCCCTGTTCAAAATAGATATGCCCCAAAATACAGAATAGGTGTACATGAGGGAGAAAGTTCATTTTTTGGTGGTAAAATTGCCAGAAAGCATCTCACTTCCCAAAAAATCGTGAGGGTTCCCCAAAATCACGGATATTTTTGGGGTGGTCCCCATAATAAGAATTATGGCATTTTGGAGTCTATGTTGGAGTTCCCTTATTTTGGCAAACTACCACCTAGAAAACTCCCGCTGTCGAGCCTTTCGGGGTTCGCTGGCTAGCAGTTCGGGTTTCTCTGATTCATATTTGGCGAACCTTTCCCCTATAGTGGCCGTCATACAACATTCCTCCACTCAAGGAAAACCCGAACGCTCAAAATCGCCAAAGCAATGAATTAAAACCCGCGCCCCAAACCCTAAACCTCATCCGAGGTGACAGTGAGTTGTCCAGCGATTTCTCTTCTGACAGCGAGTAGAGATGACGGCGCTCTCAGGTGTTTTTTTGTGTAATGAGGCTGATTGATTTACGCAGAGTGTGCAGTAGCATATTTGTTCCCTGAAGTTATGAATTTCCATACTTAGCACGGCTGGCATAATGTAGACCCGTGATTAGTAAACCCCCTTCCCCGACTAGGGATTGTATAAAAAGGAACCTAACATTAAGGCCCTTAAGGGAGGGGGTTTATTCATCAGGGGTCTACATTATCCGGAAAAATATTGCCCTACCCCTTTCCCGGGTCTTTCACTGCGAACAACTCGATGAAAACTGTTCTAACCGCAGCTGGCTGGCCGATTGGCTTCATGCCGGTACTTAAAAAGAGTGCATCATTTTCTGGGTAACTTAGATTATGTTACTATATTGGGAAAACCTACGAATTACTATATATATATATACACCCATTATTGTAACTTAATCTGAGATCCTTAACAGCAACCCAGTTTTGGGTGATTTCTTTCTTGTAGTAAGGGCCCTGGGTTCGGGGGCCTTATTGAGCTGTAGCCTCGTTTTGGCAAGCTGCGGATTTGACGCCGCCTTGGTATGTTTTTCCACTAGGACCGCTATGACATGGCTACAGGCCTCCTACCATTTCTGCTCCTCCGAGAAGAGAAATGCCTATGCATGCATTATGCCGCGCGGACGTTACAAAAAAGGAGGACCTGGAAGCTTTTGCTCCGCAGTTTAGGGTTCAGGGTTTAAGGTTCGTGATGTTGGGATATACGAGGCTTCAGAGATTGAATGTTGATCGGGTTGGCGTTCAGTGTGTAGGATCCTTTTTATCTGGACAGCCCAAAGGGGACCCCTGTTTTTTTTTTTAAATCCAATCCCTGCAAAGCACCCTACAATCCCGGTTTCCATTCCATGTTCCTTTTTCTGTTCATGTGATTTGGCGTTATTGAGGTAATGTATGATAATACTAAGACAACTATTTAATCCCCACAACATCTTTCTCTCCCTCTATATATGTTTATATTTATACATTTATATTTATACCCACATGTCGCATTAGCCCTGTGCTCTGAGCTTTGGTAAAGTGCAGCCCGAGGTATGCTCCAACTGTGATGCTGGTCGGTACCTCCAGGACCGATCCCTTGTTGCTGGCAGTGCCTTTGGGGTTTAGGGTTTAGGGGGTTCAATTCACCCAACCCCTAGAATCAGGACCTTATTGTTATGATATGATAGTTGCGTGTGGGTCCTTTTTCTTATTATCATTTTTATTAACTGGGTAACTCGAATCTCCTCATCATTAAGGATTGACGGGTTCAAATATGTTCTGTACCCCAGTTCCTACAGAAGCCCAATTCAGCCGGCAGTATGAACAGTTTGGACCCTCTGGGTTAGTTGCAACAGGCATGTTAGCAACGATTACCTGTATTCACGTCGGCGAGGGGTGAGGGTGGAGGCATTGCGGGCATATCCTCCGCTATAGCAGGAGTGAGTTGTGTTTGGTGTTTATGGTTTAGGGTTCATAGTTCCTGCATGTCGTCTTAATGCAAGGATCGCGGAGTTCCATTGACCCTTGTGATTTGAAAGAAGCCTGAACGATTGCGCTCGGGTATCATACTCCCTGTAACAGCTCACTTGGGAGTTTCCGAGCGCTCGCCGTATGGAAGCCCAAATAGGGAACCGCAGTGCCCCACCCATTTTCAGAATCCCGCCTATTTTGCCGTCTTTCACGTCCTCATACCGCCATCCTGTCGCAACCTATCCACACCACGAAATAGTTTGTAAGGCTGCCCCCGTTTGATATCTAGGCTCCCACCTTGGCAGTGAGTGGGACAAGAGCTTATTTGGAGAGAGCAACCTCTCTTGCGCTCTCGTGGTTGTTAGGTCTATCTGCGTTTGAGCTATAAACGGTGTCACCAACTTTTGTGACCCAGTGGACTTTGTGCAATGTGAAGTATTTCCGCGCAGATCACTGGAAGGGTTGCGCTTCACGTTCAGAATCACCACCGCCACCAGGTTTCGAGTGGGTGCCTGTGGGCAAAACCGCTGCGCCAGGTGAGCTATAGTCTAAACTCCGAGTATTCCCCTGAGGAAGCCCATGCAAGCCCTATATTTCTCCGCTATGTAACCCCCTTGAACGAGTTTAGACTATGGCTCAGCGAGTGGTACATTTCGGACAGTTTGTATGCCAGCAAATGCCAGTATTTGCCAGTAGTTAAGAATATGTAACTATACCATAAAGCAGGTCATGAAAGAAATGCACGAATGCTTGATATCAGTGGTGATTTTGAGCCTGTAGGTGGTTGTGCGCCAGGTGCAAACAAGACGTAACATCAACCCACCCACCCACCCGCCCGCCCGCCCGCCCACCCCCCCAACCGCCCACCCACCCACCCACCCACCCACCCACCCATTCAGAACCAGAAAAACTCCACCAGCCATGGAGAATTACAGGCCGCCACATACATAATTTGACTTACAGCTACTCATGAACCCTGCCTGAGGACACGGCGGCAACAAGTGCGGCACAGTGCTTGTTATGCCCAGCAGGGACAGCAGCCTGGCACAGTCATAGTACTGTAGGAGCCTAAGCAATTACCAATATTATGGTCCCTGATTCCTTGTGTAACCTGAACCCTAAACCCTAAACTAGGGCACAGGACATTTCAACTCGGCCTCAAGAGGAAATCTGGGACTTCAGGCTCTGCAGTAGCTTGTAATCCTATGCTCCAGAAGAGCCCAAGTTATCAGCGGGTAATGTCGGATAGTTTCGCATGATTGCCATTGTAGACCATGACCCTCCTTCTACTCTCTATTCTATCCCAAATACGTACTATTAGGGGCTATATGCTCCTTCAAGGGCACAAGAAGAGACCACTCTTTCACAAGAGGTGGCATTCCGGTCCTGAAGGGGGACCCTATAAAAGATGTTGTCCTTCGAACGTGTCATGGAAAGTTCGGGCTAAGGGATTTCGGTGACTATGTTACCAATTTAGCCTCTCACTTTTCTTGAAATCTTGTGTGGAGTTTTCTTGCACACAAATGTCACATTTCGCAAAACTCAAGTCCCTAACAAGAGATGCAGGCTCCTCAGGCAGGATTTTGCAGGAACATCAGCACTTGTAGTGCAATCCTGCAGAGTTTTGATAGGATTCACGTTTTCAACACCAACTCCCCACAGTGAGTTACAGATGGACAAAGGCCTTGTGTCAGCGCCTTTGCCTTAAGTAGGGAGAAGTGTGGCTGTAGATGGTTCTAAGCCCCATGCTACCAGGAGACATTTCAGGGATCAAGTTTGCACAGGGCGCCCTCTAAGTTCAGGACCGCGTAGAGGCTGGATGGAACGAGTATTTCTAAAACAGGCTTCCCAACTTAAATCTTTGTGCCGTTATGATGAGCTCCAATCAGTAGCCTGTAGTAGAAGCCCTTCAACATTTTTGTCACGGTCCCACAATTTCAGATTTTCCCCACGCAGAGGTGTCATCAAGCTTACACTTTTGAATCCTGCATGAAACGCCATACATCTAATCATCTCAAAATGACTATCTGTTTCTGGGGTCCTCGCGGGCCCCATGCTGCAAGAATCCCTAAACTTCCTCTATGCCCCACAAAGCCGATAAAAAAGGTATCTAAAGTCCCTCAAACGGGCACATAAGTATACACAGATGTACACATATATAAAGGTATCCCCATAAACCCTCTCAAAGGAACCCAGATATACCCTTATTTTTTAATCAAAGCTTGCCTGGGTCCACTGACAGCCAAGGCATCTGCAGCAGGATCTTCTGTATGCAGCTTATGCTCCCCGGCCTGTTGATTTAATCCTCTCCTTCTGACGTGAGAGCCAGCCCCCCCGCCCAACGCAAAATATTCCCAATCTATGGCCCTAAGCCCTAAACCCCAAACCCATACCAGAATGGCAGTATTCAAGATTAGGGGGAGGGGATTAGGTTGAGTGTTTAGGATGTAGGGCTGTGGAGTGATGGATATAAGGGCTTGGGGGTTTGGCCCGGGGTTGTCGGCTTTACCAGCCTATGCTTTCCGGCATGTCTAGCTCCAGTTGTTCTGCTCAAGGTTTAGGAGTTGAGATTTCAGGGTGGTTTAGGGGCTTAGGTCTTTAACGGGCTCAGTGCCTTCAGGTAAGGCATTTGCGGAGATCAATGCAAAAAATGGGAGGTTGAGAGTGATGGGCTTAAGTCTTGTGCTTTAGGGCTTAAGGCCTAGGGCTTGAGGTTGACGGCTGAGGGTTTAGGATTTAGCGATTGAAACGTATCGTGGCTTCGGGTTTAGAGTTACAAGGTTTGCTGAAACTAGCCCCAAGGCAAACATCTTCAGCGAGGCGGTCGTTTTAGTAGGGTTCCTGAGGCTGTACAGACTAAAGCCTAGATAGCCCCTTCACTTTGTAAGAATTAGTAAGTCAACGCCCCATCCCCCCAGTACTAATGTATAACATAGACACACACATTAAGATACATGCGCATACTTAGACGGCTATGGGCAAGATTTCATATTAGATTCTGCGAGGGGGGTTGGTCCTGAGGTGGAAGCAGCTTTGGCACCATAAGTCGCAAGAGTCCACGCTTCGGATACCCATGCTGCATGCTGCTGTGTTGCTGTTAAGGAACCTAATTTAAGTATATTTAAGTTACCATAATATGGGTGAATGATATTAAATCATAGGGTTTCCTTATTATAGCAACTTGAGGTAAGGTCCTCAACAGTCTGACGTGGGCCCCAGTACGCTGCATCTACGCAGCATAGATCCCAAACGACTCTGCAGACCCAGTCTGAACCTTGAACCCTCCACCTCAAACGTACACCTTCAATCTTCTGGGTTGCTGTTAAGGAACTTAAACTAAGTTACTACAGTGGGGATATATAGTAGTCAATATGGTTTCCGTTAACATTGCAACTTAAATTCAATTCCTGAACAGAAACCCAGTTCCTATGCAGACCATGGGCCAGCAGGTTTATAGCCTTGAGGGGTTTAGCTTGCGTACTTTGGCTCCAGGAGGGGTCGTGGAGCCGCTCCATTTCACAACTTTCTGTGTACGGTGTGTACGTGCGCACTGTGTGGGGGTGTTTAGAGGAATCGCATAGGATTCTTATTTCGCAAGCCTATCAACATCACTCATCGTTTTGCGGGTGTTCCTGTGTACCTGACGGTCTGAAATGTTGATGAAGCAGCCACTGTTGTAGGCGGAAGCCCTTGGGAGAGATATGAGGTATGCATTCAACATGTACGGAGCACAAGATGAAATTCTCCTAGGAGGAGCCTACAGACTTTTCCGTGGCATTCCAGGCAATGAGGCCTGAATACTCTTGCCACAATGCTTTAGCCTCCAGCGAAAGATTCTATCCTGCAAATCTCTTGAACATGCTAGCCAATACCGTAAGGCCCAAACAACAAACTGCCACGTAAACCCTGATTCCACGTGATTTTCCATTGTTATTCCGTTTGATGTTCAATGTCAGCAATGTCAGTATGAAACCCTAAACCCTAAATCCTAAACCCTAAACCCCAGTATGAATGACAATGAGGCGCACGAGGTCGCTATGCCGGCTCCGGGGGTAGCCTGGCTCTGACTTGAAGGTCCTGGGCCACCACACACTGGGGTGGGGGGGGTAAAATTATGGGTACCTGGGATCCACATCATAGTTTGCCTCCTAATGCGTAGGGTATTCCAGAAGAGACTATCATTTTGAACAGCCCTCCGGGTAGGAAAGGAGCATGATGAGGAGTGGTGGAGGTGCCTGTTTGGGTTTGTGTGCCGGATTATTTGTGGTAGGTGGGGTTCTTTGATATATAGGGGATATGTAGGGATAATGAAAAAATGGAAACTACAACATATAGGAGGATTATACAGGGTTATATAGGGATGATGGGTTGTTTGAAATACTTCTTGTTGCCAGGACAGAGGTTCGCTGCCTTGCGTGCAATTCCGACCCAGCTTCCCACCACAATGCTGGCGGCAAGCCAGTGTTGCGCTGCTGTATAAAGCTGGATGCACTGTTGACGACTGGCTGTTCCCCTGAAGCCTGGCGCCAGCATCCCGCCCTTCCCCACTAAAGCCAACGCAAAGGTTTGCTTGTAAGCGACGGGGGTGGTTGTCAAAATTATGGTCCCTTTTTATGGATCCCTAGTATAATACGGCACCAAATATTCAGGGTACCCAAAAAGGGACCACAATTTTGACAACCACCCAAGCACTTTCGCAACCCTATGCATCCTTGCACCACCTCCAAAGCCTTACATTGCGACGCACGCCCATATCTTATGGTGGAGAAGGCATGGCTGTAACGCCAATCACCTACAGCTTGTCAGGAACTACCCCCTGAGTAGTAGGTATAAGCCATAAAACTGCAGATATTTGGGCGGTCTACAGTTACAGTAATGCCTAGCACCACTGATGGCCCCTGGCGGGCCTGTATATTCTCAGGCAGGGCGGATGTTTGCAAGGGCAGGCCTCCAGGCTGTGAGAGGTGTGTGGCATCAGCTGCCAGAAAATGGAAGTGTATGCTGAATGAGAGTCTACAGCATTTCCCAATGATCCTGACACGTCACGGTTCGAGGACTAGTAGGCACAAGGCCCACCTGCATCAAAACAACTAGTCTTAAGCCGTGATTTGCAACACCTAGACCCCTGAGACCCAAAACTTCCACCCCCAAAAAATCCGCAACCCCTTAGCTCTCACGGTGCCAATACCAGCAGACTCTTGCACCACCCCATATACCTAGCACCTTACACATTACAGTTTCTTGGGGATCCGAAGGGGCGAAAGAGTCCCTCCTTCCACCAGCTTGGCTTAGGAAGAAAGCACAAAACCCTCAACCCTGGACCCTAAACCCTGGACCCTAAATCCTGAACCCTGAACCCTAAACCCTAAACCGTGAACCATGAATCCTAGGCATGTCCGAATGTCTCATCTGCCCCTTCGCGGCGCCAGCTGTGGATGCAGATGGAGCTCTAGGCCAGCACTTTGTCATGTAATGGGTTGGGATTTAGGGTTTAGGGTTTAGGGTCTAAATAATCCCTACATATTCCCTAGTTTCCATTTCATTTTCCATGTTCTTTTCCATTTGATTCTCCATTATCCCTGTATATCCCCAATATTATACCCCATGATCCAACAGAGATGGGTTTAGGTTTGGGGGCTTAGGGTTCAGGATCCTGGGTGTTATCTTGGGTACTGCCCCCACCAGCAACAGTCTATATTAGGGGTCCCATTAAGGGCTATATATAACCATATAATTAGTATCCAACTGTTACTGAAGGGGGCCAGTACCCAAGCTTTGTAATTCTGGGTTTAGGGTTAGGGTGTGCAGTTGCGCTGAGCATGCTGCTAAGAAGGGAGTGGTGTTGAGCATGCTGCCCCTGCCTTTTTCCCAGCAGCAGAGGCGTTGCAGGCTGGATGCAAAAGGGTTAGGGTGTAGTGTTTAGGGGTATTGCCCCCCCAAGAATCAGATGGAAAAGAAGATGAACATGGAAATAGAGACTGTGTCTACACCAGTTTTCCTAAAGGATCCAGAACATACAGGACCCCATTCATACATGGGACAAACTTGCAGATTATTGGGAGGTTCCATTTTTTTGGATCCTTTAGCAGGTTTTGGATATGGGTTGTAGTCTGTATATTCCTGTACATAGGGGGTATATTAAAGGGATTTTCGGATGCTTCCTACAATGTTTGGCTATGGAACGAGGTGCCCGCCGCCCGCCGATATTTATTTCATACCTTCATCCACAGGGTATGGATCAGCTAGCAGCATTCCAAAATCTTTCAAACAGTGACATACTGCGATCCGTAGTGTATGGATGAGCCCCGTCGTTCCGTAGGGTATGTATCAATTTTTTTGAGTGGCTAAGGAAGGGCCGGGGCTTTTTCATAAAGAGCTATACTGTAGATCACTGTAGATGCAAATCTTAGTTGAGAGGGGGTTTACTCTTGTGAGATCTGTTTGGGCTGGTTTTGTCAGGCATTCTGTACCCAAATGGGTATATACTCAGTGGGAAGGTTTAGTCTCATGGGAGTGGGTCAGATTAGGTTCTCCTCTTGGTGATACACGGTTTGGGGTTTAGGGTTTACGATATTGCATGTATTGCTCCCCGCCCCGTAACTGTGGTATTGGCAAAGATGTGAAGGATTAGAGCTGTTAATGTTATCCCGAGTGTAGACCGTCACAGGGTCGGCATGGTACCCAAAGCATAACCAGCAACAAAACATACTCAAATGAGCTTAACAGGATGGGGAGCTGCCCTTCATTTTAAGGAGGCATTATGGGGAGCTTATGGATCTAGAAGATTTGGCATGTCCTACCAATGTGGTTGCCTTTAACAATTCACTAACAATGGACCTTCAGGTTTCAAGGGAATCCCCTTGCTCTTTGGGAAGAGATCAGTTTATGTCACTGCCTGGCGGGGCTATTCTGACAAGGATGTGTGACATTTGGTCAGGCTGCTGCCCAACAAGCTCTGATTCCTGGCCAAGTGATGCCGGCCATATGCCCGGAGCTTAGAAACTGTGGTGGGGTTTAGGGGTGTCGGGTGTAGGGGTTTGGGGTTTAGGGTCATGCTTCTCCCAGGAGCGATGCAACCCACTGTCAGCCTTAGAGTTTGGCTTTCTTGGCCTGTATGACAGCATCCCCTCTAAACCCTAAACCCTAAATTTCTGCAAGGAACCCAACTAATCCCCTTCCCCCAAATATTAGCCCCCCCCCACCCCCCTAATATTACGTACTCCCCTTTGTGCTACATTATAACATATTGAGAGTATTTTATTAGGGGGGTGTGGGGGGGGTCTAATATTATATAGGGGGAGGGGATTTGAACCGAGGAAGGGCTTGTCCACCACGCGCCTCGTGAGGTAACAGGCACTGCATGTGTGTTGTAATACATTAAAGGTCCCTCTTGTAATTTTGTAGAGTCCCTAGTATAGTCCATCATAAGGAACCCGTGTCCATTGAATTATGTCGGAAATATTGACTTGACTGTAGCTCATATGTTTCCTCATAATACAACTTACATTAGGTTCCAAAATTCCCTCTTAAGCGCCAGGAAGCAAATTAAAAGGCCACAATAAACCGTTACACCCATAATAGGTACCGCCAACTTGGGGTTCAGGGTGAGCACTATTAGCCTAAAACCCAATTGCTAAGCTACTTAGCCCTCAACCCTTCCCTGAACTTCTTCTTGCAGGGTCAGGGGGTCCATCATTGTACTTATAAACCCTAAACCTTAAACC
>CAJNIZ010000535.1:9307-20786 GCA_905231905.1 Symbiodinium pilosum | reverse complement strand
GTTAGGGGGCCCAATGGGCGGGTGGGTATTCCTCTGATACTTGGATCAGCTGCTCTTTGAGTGAATGCTCGGACTTGAGATGCTGAACCCTAAACCCTAAACTCTAAACCCTAGACCCTAAACCGCATGGAACCTAGAGATGCTCCATGTATATGTAGGAAGACAGGCAAAAAAACTCAATAGACGCGAGACCCAATGGCCAAGCCACTAAGCCCTAACCCCTGATCCCTTCTTGGAGGTCCGTTTAGGGTTTAGGGTCTTGGAGGTNNGGTCCGTTGTACTTATAACCTACTTCGTAAGTGTAGTTATAAGCCAATTATATCATGGGTAGCTGTAGTTATGGGACTGATAATTGGTTTATAATTGCGGTTAGTAAGTAGGTTATAAGTACAATGGACCTCCAAGTTGACCCAATCCCTGAACCCTGCCAAGCCGAACTTTTTCAGTTTATGTGCCCCGCTTTTGCGGTATGTAGCCCCAGAAACATCGTAAAGTTTTGCAGGGCCCAGGTAAACCTTCAAAGCTTCACAATAAAACTCACGGGGTTTAGGGTTCAGCGCTTATAGCACCCCTTAAGCAGATAGAACATGGCTCTGGGTATTTTATACAAAGATCCTCATATACCTCATAGTGTATCTACTCAAGGGGGACTATAAACCCTAAACCCCAAACCCTAAACAGTGGCTTCCATTTTCTTATCCATTATGCCAATATAACCCCCATGTTCTATCTACTTAAGAGGGACTATAGCTCCGAGCGCAAACCTCGACGTCAATCCGCGTCATCGAAAACTTGGCAAACTTCGGGCGGACAAGACGGCGAAGACCCTAAACCCTGAAACTAGACCCTAAAAATTCTAAACCCAAACACGAAACCCCAAGACCCTAAACCCTTACAAGCCCTAAACCTCTAAACCGCAAAGCTAACCAATTTCGTGCTGCCTTTAGCTATGGGCTTGCAGCAGAGAGACATGACGCAAGATGCCTCCGCGCAGTTTACGGGGTTCAGGGTTTAAGGGTGTATGATGTAGGGATCAGGTTTGAGGACTTACACACCAAACTCTATAGACCCTCTCTCTCTCTGTTTATGTACTTCCCCAAAGAAGCCCTGAAAGGGGCCCACAGTGCTTGCATAAAGAAACTTCTACACGGCGGGCCAGTTACATTACTAGACTTATAAATCCCACAGCTACAACTTAGAGGACAAACCCCCATGAGCAGAACATCCTAAACCTTAAACCCAAACCCTGAATGTCAAGCAAGGATCCTCTGATCCGCGCGCACAAAGAGCACTACCAAAGAAGTGACACGACTTTACTGTTCAGAGCTTAGAGCTTCGGTTCGGGAATGGAGTAATGGATATTCGGGCTTACGGTTTAGGGTTCAGGGTTTAGTCCTTATATCCAACCGTTCCCTTGATGCCGGACTTATCACTCGGAAGGGTTCATACTGAATGGCAGGGGACCTTCCAACATAGAGCCGATGCTAGCTTGGTTGCTGTGGCTGCTGGCGTCACACCTCGGCGTAGCGCAGGACAACAAGCTGGGACTTGAGCCTTAAAAAGCTGCTGTTGTTTATATGAGCTATAGTCTACACTCCTCAAAGTGGATTTTATATAGTAGGGTTTAGGGTTTAGGGTCTAAACTCCTAAAAAAGGGATTATATAGGAGATCATATAGGGTTCCTACTATATGCGTTATTATGGGGGATACCTGGAGTTTAGACCATAGATCATACAAAGCCCCCCCTTTCAAAGTCACACAGCCTCAGCAGAGTACCGTGTTTTTGCTGTGGACCTGTATGGAATTCAGGGCCAAATTAGACGCCCAGGTTTCCGGGCATGTAGAAAATGATAGGGTTCCTTCTTGTAGTAATTCAGAAAAAGTCCTTGACAGCCACCCATGAAAAGGTGCTACATTGGATGGTCTAGGTAAAGTCCCGGGTTGTAGGTTATGGTTTACGGTTTACTAAACCCTAAACCCTATAAATCCCAAACCCTTAGGATTTAGGGTTATCCCAAACCCTTAGAATCAAAGGCTTAGGGTTTAAGGGTTGTAGGTAACTCAGCCCCAAAAGTATGTAAGATAATGGCCCTAAACCCTTAATAATAGCCATTGTTTTTATGTACGTTACGTTTGGGGTCCAGGTAACAAGTGGTGCCGTTGGTCCGTTCGATGAGCGGGCCGAACCCTGAACCCTAAACCCTACAAGAGTTTAGGGTCTAGGGTTAAGGGTTTAGGGGTTTAAATTTTAGGGTTTTAGGGGTTAGTACTATTAAATTAAGGGTTTAGGGAGCCCTAAACCCTGAGCCCTGAACCCTAAGCCCTGAAGTGGACCTTATCCCAAAACCCTACAAGTAAACCCTAGCTAATGTACTAGTCTGCATGTTCTTTTCCAGTCCCTACCACGTTTATAATTCTTGCTATGGGTTAAGGGCTTAGGGTGTAGGATCTAAGGAGGTTTTAGGGTTTAGGGTTTGAGACATTATTACGGCCCCTACACCCTGAACCCTAGGCCCTAAAGACCCTAAACCCTAAACTATTACGGTGTCCCTCCTCGTGGTGCTGGAGTGATGCTACCTCCTACACCAGCGGACATTCAAGCTACTCTCGGAATGCCATGTTTTTTTTGGGGGGAAGGGGGTTTAGGGGGTTAGAGTTCAGGGCTTAGCGTGGGTCCCAAAATCATGTAGATACCCTTACAAACCCTACATAGATATATATATATATATAAATATAACAAATGCACATGTTGTATTCTATGGCGTTTATTCTGGGCTATCAGGGTCCCCATAGGCTGCGTAGATTAAGAAATCCTGCGCACGGTTAAGGGTTTGGGGTTTCGGGTTCAGGGGTCCCTACTTCCATGCATGACTACACCCAGACCCCTGGGAGGATCTAAAAATTAGATCCCCTATATAGACCCATTATAACCCCTATATAGTCCGTATATAATTTCCCATATGGTTCTAGGGCATGTAATCTTTAGATCCCTTTGGGGGTCTGGGTACTGATACATTCCTCCCCTAAACCCTAAACCCTCAACCCTAAACCCTAAATCCTAAACCCTAAACCCTCTGATCCATACCCGCCAACTTGCAGCTAGGGGTCCCTTCCTTGCACCAAATGCCAAGAATTCTCATTGCAAGGGTACGCGTTCGGGATGGTACGGGTTTAGGGTTAAGGGTTTGGGATTTGCAGTTGAAGGCTTTCGTTTTTTTTGGTGGAGTTGCCACCTGTGCTGGAAGGATCCGACGTGCTGGGATGGGACATTCACGGCTGAGCTATGCTGCGATGCTCAATACGGTCCGACAGGCATTGGAAGTTGATGTGAGCAGATATTGGGAGCTCGGGTTATGTAGAAACCCGAAGCATTGCCAACAGCATCCCCTGACAAACCTCATATGAGCCAGAGTCTAAACTCCTTAAAGGGTGGTATGTAACACGTGATAATATACGGAGCTACTATAGGGGTTTTCAAGGGGGATGCTGGGAGTTTAGTGTATAGTTCACATAGCTGTAACATGATTTAGCGTGACCCGGCTCAGAACCCTTGTGGCTCCTGTTTGGTCCCCTGAAGTAAACGGGATGCCACTCAGAAAGTCTCTCTGAAGAAGGGTTGTGGAAGAAATTGATATGTGTATACTGGGTTCTTCAGGAGTATTAGTGGGTGTGTATTTTCGGTGTTCAATTCATGCAGCCGTAAATAGAAAAACGAGTTATAGCCAAGCGAGCCGCTAGTGTCTTATTCTCCACCCAAAGGCCCTGAACTGAAAACCCTGAACCCTAAATCCGAAACCCTAAGCGCCTAAACCCCTAAAACCCTAAAAACCCCAAAACCCAAACCCTAAACCACGGACTTGGTCCCAACATGCACCCCCGACAGTAATCCCAAATGAGCTATAGTCTAAACTCCTTAAATGGGGTAACATAGGGCATTATATAAGGGACCACTATAAGGCGTTACTAAGGGGGATAATTACTAGGAGTTTCGACCATAGCT
This sequence comes from Symbiodinium pilosum, assembly GCA_905231905.1. NCBI lineage: Eukaryota > Dinophyceae > Suessiales > Symbiodiniaceae > Symbiodinium > Symbiodinium pilosum. The sequence continues at coordinate 16,785 of CAJNIZ010000535.1, read as the reverse complement.
CAAATCATCTTTACTTAGGGCTCATTGTGTTGCGGGGTTAGGGTTCACGGTTTAGAGTTGGGCCCTTAAACCTTACGCCCAAAGCCCTAAAAGCAGGCAACGAAGCATGCTGGGATGCTGAGTTCACATTCCAGCGATGTTGCGGCTCTCCAGAGCAGGACCTACTGTGAGAGGTAGTTGAAGGCTCGGGGGTTGTAGATTGTAGGATCAAGGAATATTAAAGGTCAAGGGGTTAGGGGTTACATAGGGGTCAGGTACGGGGATATATTCATATAGGGATGGATACGGTTCAGGGTTCAGGGTCTAAGGTGTAGGGCTGAAGGGCTGTAGTTAGGGTTTAGGGTGGAAGATGTGAGACTTCGGGTCTACAAAAACCCCAGAAGTACGCCCAGGTAGGTGTCTGGGGCTTCTGATTGCGAGGCCGCCCCTCTCAAGAGGAGTTTTTATTGTCTGGAGCAGACCTGGAATGATTTTTGCGCAGTGGTTCATGGAAAGATTGACAACGGTAACGGCCGCACCCTGCAATCAAAGCAGTTGTTACTTTCACCGGCGGCGGGGGCATTGTCCCCATGTCTACGCAGTCTTGTGCAAGCTGAAGCTTCTTCGCCTGGACACAGAGCTGCCCGTCCTCCTGCCGTGCCCGGACATGCAGCCTGCTGATGCAGCCAGTTCCCCTGAAGACGGGCTGCCTGGCAGGCCTGAGCACAGGGCGGTACGCAAGAAGGCCAAGCGACAGAGGCCAGTGTACAGGCCCAAGCCGGTGCTTCCCAACCCGAAACGATCCACTGTTCATTTGCTTGTTGTTGAGCGGTGCCAGTGTAATGAAATGTACTAGAGCCCATACTCACACATGCCATCGGTATGTATGATGTATCTGCTCGGACGTAGCATGCGTGGGCCCGTGCGAGATATTTTTTGCTGTCGTAGCGCCATGGAAGAGTGTATATTAAGCTTGAAACTTGAAGTTACCTAAATGACTGCTTTCTCCTGCAAGGCGTCCTTACGTTCCTGGTACAGGTGAGCAGTGTGTTATTTGGGGATACTATAGCCCTCGATATAGAGTAGGATCGTACCCTCCTTTGGGGTATATTACTTCATTCCAGGAATGTAATCTTGTTAGGTTCAACCACCAAATAGACTATTCATTCCAGTGTGACCCATGCAAAACGTCATCTGCTCAACACGCCTACTAAATCCGTGGAGCACGAACTGTAAGCCCCAAACACCATCAAGACCTTCGAATGTGATTCCTGTTTGGGTGTGTTATGAATCTTTTGTTGGGAGCACCCCTAACCATTAAACCCTAAACCCTTAAACCCCAAACCCCCAGCTCTGCCAATGGCCCGAAGTAGGTGCTATCTATATTTGAGCTATAGCATAAACTACTTAAAAGGCTAAGATAGGAGATCATATGGGGGCGAATTATAGGGTTTATTGCGGGGGATATTCGGAGTTTGGACCATAGGTCACATGTTTTAGGGAGCAGTGCAGGTGTATCGTCATGATGTCAGCAGTATGCCCTGAACACTGAAACGCTCAACGCCTAAACTGCAAATGCAACACCACAAGCCGCTAAAAAACCAAAACCCTACACCTCAAGAACCTCAAGCCCTAAACCCGAAGATCCAAAAAAAAACGCACCCTAGATTTCAGATCCCAAACCCTACAACCTCCAAACCTAGATGCCAACACCCCAAATCCTAAAATCCTAAACTCCAAGTACACTAAACCCTAAACCCTAAACTCTGAGGCCAACATCTTCAACCCTGCATTCCTAAAAACGAAAACCCTAAACCCTAAACCGTGAGGACTGCCTTGCATCCCACGGCTTCGATACTGAGTCTGGACTGCTGTTAGCTTGCAAGCCCCAAAGCTCCATGTAGCTATATGGTATATACTTAGGGCCCAAATGGGCTCCCGCATAATTACTTTAGGGCCTCAGTATATACCATAAAGCTACATGGAGCCTTTGGGAAAGAACTTAAATTAACTTACCGCACGGGGTTCGCTTGGAAGGGGACATGGTAGTCATATGAGGTTCTCTTGGGTTTAGGAGTTTAGGGATTTAAAGATGCGGGAGTTTAGGGTCTGGGTTGTTAGGGAACCATTAATTGTGTCACGATTGTGGGTTCCTCTTAAAGGGGTTATAGGGGTTACGTTTGGCTTGTACCTTAGACCCTAAATCAATGGTCCGCGGGTAAGTTACCAGAATCTGGACCCAGGAGTCTTGCTGCGATCTTTTGAAAAGCGATCGCGGAGATGAGGCCTGCGGCCTACCACAGTTGGGCTCAGAAATTTGGAAGGTTTAGGGTGTAGGGCTTTGGGATTTGGGGATTTAGGGCTTTAGGATGGATGAGTGTACCTATCTTTGTCATTGGTCAATATGATTCTTGAGCTTGTGGTTCAAAAGCCAAACAGGCGACATGAAACTGAAACGTGCAACGGTTTCAGATACAAACTGTCGAGCTAGGGTGTCCACATCGGTAACGATCGGGTCTGCTAGATTCCTTCAGACTTGAATCTTAAACTCTATGGATTCAGATCCTGGAGAACTGTGTAGGCCGCTGGGATATTTCACATTTTCCATAATGGCTTTAATAAGGGACCCTACATTTTTCAAAGGGTTTTAGGGGCCAACCCAGAGAAGAATCTACAGTTCATTCCTCGCTTCACATGCTTCAGGCATCTGCACTTGCGCCCTCAAGCATGGCCTTGCCTCCCAGGATCTTTGTTTGTTTGTGTGTACTGTACTAGCCTTAACTAGTAACTACCAATATTCCTTAAACCGCGCTCTTCGCCTGCAACGTGAAAGCATATTGCAAAAAGAAAAAACCTAAACCCTAAACCCTATACTTAAGGCAGCCCACAGACCTATTCCAATCTCTTCGCGCCCACCTAACCCTACACCTTCAGGGTTTAGGGTTTTTAGGGGTTAGGGTTTAGGGTGCAGGGTTAGGGCTTTAGGGTTTAGGGCTCTAAACCCTACACCCTAAAAGGAAAGCCCTAACCTGCTGCAGCATGGTGTCCTCAACGGTGGCTGGAGAAAGTGTCTGCACTGTGTAGTGTAAGTTCCTGCATAAGTAGCGTGTTTTAGGGTGTAGGGTTTTGTTGTAGTCCAACCCCTGAAGTAAGGACCCTGCAGCTATCAGATTATGAGGTAGCTTCCCCGAATAGGAGGACCCCAATATGGACGCCAAAATTCGATAATCCCTATTATACGGATCCCGAGAAAGGTATATAGATCCCTAACCCCTGATTCTAGGAAATCCCCATAACAAGGGCAGGGAGTCAGATGTTGCCCTGAACCCCTGAAGCCTAAACCCTTGGCAGCCCCCGCCACAGAAATCACGGAGAACTACACTAGATTCCTACTTACCTGGATGGGGATGCCAAAATCCTCTCAGCGTAATGGTCCAAGCACAATTCCTTGTGGGGACCTTCATACTCCCTGCTGAAGCCGTGTGCTTTGTGTATTTTCAGGATCCGTTAGGCCGCCCCGTTACGATAAACTCCCATACAAGGGATTGCTCAGGGAGCCCAATAGCCTTTAATTAGGTAATATATTCTAACTTGTACTAGGCCCAGATCGGATTTAAGCTATATTCCTCAATTAAGGGTGTTGGGCTCTCTGGGTACAATTTTGCTGCGAAAGCTCTTCCAGTCGCAGTAGGAATGCATGTAAGCTACAAGTACCATACAGTAGAGCAATTCTGGTTAACGTTGGCTGGGCTATACGCAGTAGAACCCCACAGCCGAGTAGTGGCACAACCCCTGTAGGTGGTCGTTTAAATCCTAAGCCTAGACCTTAAATACGAAACATGAAATCACAATTCCCAAGCTCTTAACCCTAAACCCTAATTCATAAACCCTTAAAGCCCAAATCCTGCACCCTGCATCCGAAGCCGTAGACCTAAGCTAAGCCAACCCCTCCGCACAAAGCCCTAAAGCCTAAACCTCCATTGCGCTGTAGGGTTTAGGGTTTAGGGCCTGAACCCCTAAACCCCTAAACTTCTATACCCTGTAGCTTGTGCTTAGAACGGGCTTTCTTACCAATACTTTAGGAGGCCCCTCCCACCCTGCAATAGTGGCATAATAGGAATACAAGAGGACCCAATTTTAATCACTCTCATCCCTTATAGTCATCATTATTGGATGTAGGGTCCACCCTAAACCCTAAACCCTAAACCCTTCTAACCAATACGGGCTCGAGGCCTGCTGGACTGGCGCATCTTGTCTGAGCGAAAGCGACTGTAGTAAAGTTATAGTACCCAGAGGGTCCATGTACCCAATAATTAGGTACTTGGGGATTTGGGTATAATAGGAATTATAGTACAGATTTTGGGTAAGCATATGATTATTAGGTACTTGGACCCTTAGGGGTAAGGCGCGGGTTTGGGGCTTAGGGTTTAGGGTTCAGGGCGTAGGGTTCAGTTCAGGCCTAGGGTTCCAGGTTTAGGGTTTAGCGGGGTTTGCGGTTCAGGATTTAGGGCTTAAGATTCAGGGTTACCAAAACACCCAAAAATGTGTAAAATGATAGCCCTTAACCCCTAAGAATAGCCATAAAGGCCATTATGTTACATGCTTTTGGGGTCCAGGGAAACCCTTAAACCCTAAACCCCAAACCCTAAACCCTAAACCCCAAACCCTAAACCCTAAACCCCAAACCCCAAACCCTAAACCCTAAACCCTAAGGGTTAAAGGTTGGGGATCTGCGGTTTTGGGCGCCTCCACCGAGCCAGAGCCAGGCAGAAGTTGCGAAGGTCTTCCTCAACTTACCGTATGAGCCATTGGTTAAAACAGTGGGACTAGGGTTTAGGGTTTAGAGGTTTAGGGTTTAGAGGTTTAGGGTTTAGGGGTTTCGGGTTTAGGTGTTTAGGGTTTAGGGTCTACAATCCTCAAGCTGGACACCCCAAAGCCTTCCCAAACTCCCAACCTCCTGAGCTACCATTTTTTTGCTGCTAGCTGGCCTTTTTTCATTCATGGCAAAGCCAAAAAGAACCCGAAGGGTCGAACTACCCAATGGTACCTGGGATTTTGTTGATAGGGATTCTAGTATAGCTTTTTTGGGAAGCGCCTAGCCCCTCCATCTACCCTCTAAACACCCGAATAAGGGACCATATATCCCTGCATGTTTAAAGGGTACAAGGAGGGTTCTGGTATATGATTCTAGTCTAAAGTCCTTAAAAAGGGGATTATATAGGGGACTACTACAGGGATTGTTCATGGGGTTTGAAAGACTTGAGACTATAACCCCTATAATCCACTATCAAATCCCAGTTTCCATTTAATTTCCATATTCTTTTCCATTTGATTCTCCACTATTAACGGGGATACTGGGACTTTAGACTATAGCTCCCTAAATCCTAAACCCTAAACCAATCAGTCTCAATTGGTAGGTATTATTGATTGGGTACTGCCCTCCCCAGTAACAGTCTATAGTAGGGGTCCTATTAAGGGCTATAGATAACCATATTATAGTTATTATCTAACTGTTACTGAGGGGGGGCAGTACCCAAATTATTGAGCACTTGGACCTTTAAATCCTAAACAACCCTATAAACCCTAAACCTTAGGGGAATGTTTCGTGCCCTCAGGGAGGGGACCCTGGGATGTCGTCCCCAGAGGAGGCCGAGATGAACAGAAACAGGCTCGGGGTTTAGGGTCTAGGGTTTAGGGTTCAGGGTTTACGGTTTAGGGTTCAGGGTTTAGGGTTTAGGGGGCAACTCAACGGCAGCTTTCGGATTCTGGTCTTATGCATTTTACCTGATGAAGTCGCCAGGAAAGTGGGGAGGCAATGACGACGACCTCACCACAAAAAAAGGGTTGAAGGAGAAAATTGTACCAGAAGTTATAATTTCAGGCTTTGGGATGTTTATACTTTTCCAGTGGAAAGTGCGAAATTACAAAGGCTTGCACGGGCGCCAGAGTGAATATGGTTCAAGTTCACCCAAAGAAGCCAGAGACAGGCCTTGCATGGGCCGTTTGTTATAGAATGGTTACAGTATACCACGCCTGCGCCAATCTCTGCACATGCCTCAATTGTCCCATTGCATGTCGGTGATATTCACTGCTTTCCTTCAGCTGGGCTGCTGTTAGCTAACGAAGTTTAAGGCACCATTATAAGGAAACTCGATCATCTATTTTGTATCTATGTTGTGGTACCCTAAACCTAAGCCCTAAACCTATATACCCATGTCATGGTGACTTAACTTTAGGGCCTTACCAGAACCTAGTCGAAGGCCTCGCATGGGTATGGTTGGGGGATTTTGGATCTTCTGGGTTTAGAGTTGATGGGTGTAGGGTTTGGGTTTAGGGGTTGCGGATCTTACTGGTAGGGTTTAGGGACTTAGGGATTAGGGTTCAATTGGATTACCTTGGGTCATCCCCCCCTTGCAGTAACTGTCCTTGCAGGGGTCTTATTCAGGGGCTATTATAGCTCCTACTGATATTATCTACTGTGGTGACACGTACTGTAAGGGCAATGACTTACGTTTTACATAGGTTCAAGAATACGCTGGTCCAGATGCCCAACCAACTAGGAAAAGTCTCAAACTGTATGAAGCGTCAAAACGCGGTTGGCAGAGAATTATTGGGAGTAGGGTTTAGGTTCTGACGTCTGCCCTAAGGCCTCAACCCCTTCGCAACTACACTCTAGACCCTGAAGCAGCCACATGCTAACTAAGTGCTGTCTGACGTGGTTCTTCATCTTTTTAAGTGGTTGGTGGGGAATGTAGGAACGGACTCCATAGTAGTCCATTAACCCCAACTTCAGTCCCAAACCCTGAATCCCCATTAGGGTTTAGGGTTTAGGGTATCCATGTTATGTTCAGTTCCTTCATGCTCCATTCAAACCTGAAGCCTTAAACTCTGCTACGAACCTCTAGTAGGCGATGTTAAGGGAAACTGATGCAGTCCTTAAATGGCCGTTGTTAACTATAACTTTCACGTCCTGTTATAGTAAAATTCCGAAAAGGAATAACAAGTCCCCCCCCCCAAAAAAAAAGATAGCCAAAATACAAAGAAGAAACCAGCCCAAAAATCTGTTAATCCTAACGCCGAATTCCTACATATCCCTGTATAACCTCCATAAGTCGCTACATAACGGATATAAACCCCTTTGTGGGTTGCTGTTAAGGAAATTTGTAAAGAAGGATTACCGCAACAAAGAAACCTTAATTGTTCGCTCTGTATCCATACTGTGGTAACTCATTTCAAATTCCTTCAAAACAGCTCAGTCTTATGGGCCCCTAAACCCCTCAACCCCAAACCCCTAAACCCAACTCCCTGATACTGCATACCCTCAACCATAAACCGCTCAACCCCAGACCCCAGACCAATAATCCTTGATAGAGTTCCCTACATCCTAAACACTGAAGCCAAATCCCTGATAATTGTCCGTATATACCTTAAACCCTAAGCCTTAATCCCTTATAGCTGTCCCTAGACACCCAGTAAACCCTCAACCCCTAAACCTCGAA